>APFE031117792.1:0-15843 GCA_000404065.3 Pinus taeda
TTAGATGTAGCCTGAGTATGCTCATCATGCCGTCTCTTAGTACCATCCGCCTCATCTTGCTCTCTTTGATATGCCCTCCTTACCAACGGATCTGATGTTTTTGTGCAACCCAGAATCCCCTGTCCTCCTCCATGCAACAGATGCGCCTTCACTCTTGGGTAGGAACCCTTGTACGTATTATTGCAAAGAGTGCATCGCCATTCCCATGAGCCACCACCTCCACATTTTTGAAGCTTCGTCACATGCCTCCAAAGAGGATAATATTCAGCCCTTGGGTTGGCCCTACGGTTTGAAGTTGCAGCTGCACTTTGGCTGGAAGCCATTGCTGCAAAAATAAATTAAAAAAACAAATATGTAAATAATAAAATTTAAAAACGTTTTTCATATTTTTGGTTGTATAAACCCTAGAAAAATTAAAGAAATAGTAAGAAAAAAACTAAGAAATGAATGTGGCTTACCCAAATTAATTTTCTGTGGCTGAATCTACCCTAAAATGCCAGAAAAGAGGAGAAATATGGCTGTAGGTGAGCCAAATCTGCTGCAAAAATAAATTTAAAAAACAAATCTATAAATAAAAAACGTTTTTCAACAATTTAGCTGCATAAACCCTAGAAAAATTGAAGAAATAGTAAGAAAAAACTAACAAAATGAATGTGACTTACCCAAATTAATTTTCTGTGGTTGAAACTACCCAGAAATGCCAGAAAAGAGAAGAGAAATATGGCTGTAGCTGAGCCAAATCTGCTGCTACAGAAATCTCCTGCCGAAATCTCCTCTTGCTGCTGAAATCCCTTTCTCCCGCTGCTGAAATCTACTTTGCTCACTGCTCAAAACACCAGCTACTGAAACAACTGCCAATCTCCAAGAGAAACTCCTTGCTAAATAGTGTGATGAGAGAATGAGAGACACTGCTCTTTTATAACTTTAGAAATGGTTTCTAGAACAGCTTAGAAACCCTAAAAAAAATTAAAAACTAATTAGAAAAAAAAAAATAAATAAATAAAACAAGTCATTTTTTTGGGGAAACGGGGCCCGTACGGCCGGAAACGCGTTTCCAAGCCGTACGGTACGCCGAAACGCGTTTTCGTTTCGTTTCCGGGCAAAAACGCCCTCTGTACCTGCGTTTCCTGCAACTTGGATCCAATGTGTCACCTTGCCTTCCAGTACAACAAATCATTAGAATAATCACATAAAAGAGCTTACAAATCATGGAATCAAATGGACACTTCATGGTGGCATGCCCTTCCATAGCGGGCTTTAGCATGTATAGACGTCTCCAAGCTCAATAAGGGGGTTAACCGAGGACCCTATTAGGTTGTTTCAGCCTTTAAAGGGTGTGACATCTCCATGGTACATCCATCAAGTGTAGGTGGCTTGTGATATAATGATGGAGTGGAATGGGGATCAAGGAAAGGCTCCAAGCCACATGCCATGGTACAAGGGTAGTTATAATAGGGGAAGCCCGCACTTGGGTATATGAGTGTAAGAGGGAGCAATCGTGATACATGAGTTACCCCGACCTTTGTTTTTTCACCCTTCTTCACATGTCTTTTGCCTTTGATTGATTTTTCTTCATAATTGCTCTAGGCTCTAGGGGATGAGAGCATGATGTGTAGGATATAGCATCCCTTTAAGGCGGGGCAGTGCATTTTCAACTAGAGGTTGGGACAATCATGGTTCCTTAGTGTGGAGGGGGCTCATCTACGGCCCATAGGAACCAGGGTGATGGCCATAGATAAAGGGTAGAGCTCATGTTTGGTCTTCGCCCATGTGCTAAATTTGTATGTCCCAACCATCCTTTGCAGGTTGTGGTACATTTTCTGTTGAGAGTGGCCAAATTATGCTTTTCCCTTTCTTTTAGTTAAATCAAACTTCAGGGCATCGTTCCAGGCCCAACCCAAAGTGTGGACAAGAGCAGGGGGAGGCTAACCCTTTGTGGACATAGCGGACAAATGTGGACACGGATGGGAAAAGTGATAAATGGGGTTAGAATGAGCAGAGGGCAGCGATGTACATGGTGTCAGGAAGCAGGACCACGCAACCAAAATCAAGATTTCCCATGTAGTTTCAGACTTAAAGCTAATAGCCAGTAAAGGAGATTCCACGAGACTAGGATACAAGGTTATCCACCAAATCGAGCAAAAGAGACAAGAGTACAGACCTAGCCCACTCTTTACGCTGAATCCCCCCACCAATCCATGCCTAAAAGTGTCCATGATAAGTAAGCAAAATTACTCAATTGTACCAATGAAAAGCCATACCTTCGGGGTCAATTGGCCCATTTTCAAACATATGAGCTAGGGACCACATGGCTAGCTCAGGTGGCTAAGATAGTGGCACATCGAGCTATCTAGTGGCCGCAAGGGGCCGCTGGCTGCCGGCTGAGGACCATCTAGGAGAAAAATGTATCTAAGGATATCACCCACAAAGTGGTCAGTAACATTGTCATCACAGGTGACATAGATACAAAGATCTCTTCCACCAAGGGATGTAATAGCACCTCACCTCTCTCAATGCAAAAAATTCAGTGAAAATCATAAAACTGACATCTAAGAATTAAAGTATTTTGTTTTAAATTATTTTATTTTCCATAAAGAATAATCTCCTAAACCAAAGACTACCTAGTCTTAGATAAGACACCACCCACACCCTTCTCCTCATATAAGCATATTCTAAATAACAGGATTCCACTGATTGAATCTGAAATATGGATCATCTTTCAACCTCCATAGTTGACACCATGAACCAAGAATGGTACTTCTCACAATAAAATTCACCTTTTCGCTATTGGTTGTACTTAGTTCTCTTAGGCTTCAATGGCCTGTCACCCACATCACACTTATGTACATTCATTATGTACCTCAAATACTAATGATCTATCAACAAAGTAAACTCTTTCACTTGGAAATTGTACCTCCAATGATTCAAAACTTGCACTATTGCATAAAGGTCAAGGTCATAAGTGGAATACCTCTTTTATGTTGCATTCATGTTCATGCTAAATATGCTATCAGATTTTTTTTTTATTTTTTCAGACTTTTGTGATCCATATTTTTATGAAAATGTCTTTCGGATTAATCACATCATTAGTTGAATGGTCAAAGTTTCAAACCATATAATGTGGTTCCTCCTCGGGACAAAGATGAAAAAATCGATCTATCCATAGGTTTAAATAGCAGAGATGCATCCTAATCCAAATATAAACATTAGAAAAAAGTTAATAAGATATTTAATATTTAATATGAATGGTTAGAGAATTTGGTGATATAAATTATCTTACAAGAAAATATTAAAATTCAATCAATTAGTTATGGAAACTAACAGTTATAAAATCAAAAAACTATATATTTGGGAAACAAAAATAATAAATAAAATATGAAAAAAGAATCTTGATTAATTACTATTATATTATAAATTTGGAATTAAGAGATCCAAAATAATACATAAAGTTAAATTAATTAGTATCTAGTATATATTATTTTATATCATTTTTATATGTACCATTAAATTTATATATTTATATAAATCGATTAAAATTATTATCCATATATCAATACTTTATGTATTTAATTATTATTAAAATTGATTTAAAACAAAGAAGGTTCAACTGGGACTTAAGAATATGAACATTAGTTCCTAAAATTTTTGTTTTAAATTTTAAATATTTTTATAGAATAAAAGAATTAGCATTTATTCTCTAGCTTAACGTTCATATTAAATATAAAATATTTTATTAATCTTATTATTCTAACATTTATATTTGGAACACGATGCATCTTTGGCACTCTACTATTTAAGCCTATGGATGGATTGGCTTTTTCATCATTGTCTTGAGGATGAACCACTTTAGATGGTTTGAAATGTCAACCATTCAACTAATGATTTGATTAATCCAAAAGTCATTCTCATAAATGCTATCAAATTCCCTTCTTGGCTTAATATGCCTTTCACAACCAATCCATTTGCATTGAAATCCACTTGGAAAACTTCTTCAAAATCATGCAATGGCAACACTAATGCTTCGATCACCTTCCTCTTTAGTTATTTGAGGTTTTCTTGTGCCTTTGCATTGCATCAAAGTCTACACACTTCACACATTTGTCATAAGAGCATAAACCTTACTGAAACCTGATATAAACTTCAATCACCTTCCTCTTCAGTTATTTGAGGTTTTCTTGTGCCTTTGCATTGCATCAAAAGTCTATACACTTCAGACATTTGTCATAAGAGCATAAACCTTGCTGAAACCTTATATAAAGTTCCTATAAGCTTAGCAATCACACGAAAGCTTCTTATCTATGTGACACTTTGAGGTGTAGGACATGTTGCACCCATTTTTTCAACATTCCAAGGAAGTAGGATCCAGAAGCTTGAAGAATTTTTTTCAAAGTCAAAGCCATCAACCAATTGTTTATTATGTCATTGTAAACCCATTCTGCAAGTTTGTAATGTAAATGATGCTAGTAAGACCGTGTATTATGTTACAACCTAGGTATGATTTTGGTGACAAATTTTATCCTAGGAGGTTTTTCCTCTCACTGATTATCTGTGTTTCTAAACACAAATGATCAGTAGAGTTTTTCCCTCCAACCTCACCCCAAAGCTAGGGTGGAATTTATCATCAAAGCCTTAGGTGAGTCCTAGTGTTCTTAGTCGAGTCTATTGTAAAAGTGATATGGGAATAATTTAAGTTATTTGGCTAAATTATTTTATTACATATCACTTGGTCTACTAGATCATACTGTGACACAAAATTGTGTATGTTTTATGAGGGTCTATAACGAACGGGTATTCCCCCTTTAAGAGTTGAATTTGTAAAATCTTATGTAAAAAATATTTTAGTGCATGGTCCCTCATACTTAGACACCATGGCTAGAATGTTTGAGGGTGAAAAAATAATTAATCCCCTAATGATCAATTAATTAATTTTTTTGGCAAAAATAAAATTAAATCATAAGCCCAAGATTAATTAAATTAGAGTCAAAATTCAAATGTTAGAGAAATTAATTTCTCCAAGTGGAAAAAATTGTGGGTCTACAAGAAATGAATTTTTGGAGGTCCTCCACCAAGGGAATATTGGAAATTTCAAGAAAATTTGGACCCTTGGACCTTGGTGGTTAAGTCAAAGTCAAATTTTGAGGAAATTAATTTTTGAGCTAATAAAAAATGGATTTAATGAGAAATTCGAAAATTCCTCAAAATTAATTATTTTTTACGACAAAGATTAAAAGTTGATCAAAGATTTATCGACTGTCGAGATTATTTTGACAAGGATCAAGCCAACTAGCCGTTATTTTCCACTTGGAGGAATTTCTCTATAAATAGAAGGCATTTCACTTCTATTAGACAATCTTAAGATAATCTTATGGTGATCTAAGCTCCGATGTAATTTTGTAAATGTTGGTGTGAAGCCATTGTTCTGTTGGGAATGTTTGAACATTATAATAAAAGACTTTGGGGTACAATTCATGGTGGTTTTGTCTCATTGATTTGTGGTAGGTGATGAGTATATGCATTTCTATATTGTGCTTTAAAATTATCTGAATTGTTATTTAATTTGTAGATGACAGGAATATTCTATTGGTAAGTTTTGGGCTTATCTTAGGTGATATGATTCATTGTATGTTCTAACTTTTCTTGAAAAAATATATAGAGTTTGCAAGTTCCCCAACCCTTGGGCTCTAAGTTCACAAACTGTGGGCACAGGCTGACCATGTTTGTGCTTCGAATATTTTATATGCTCTTCCTACTTCGCTAAGGTTGTGGTTAAACATCTATTTTTCGAAATACATCTTGTTGTTGTCATATTTTATTTAAAAAATTATTCCTCAAAATCTTTCAAGCATTATACATTTATATATTTTGTAAATAGATTTTGTATAATAAATTTTCGTAAATAAATTTTATTTTTCTAACCCTTGTTTGCAGCTGGGGTTTGGGGTTTTGGGCACTTGTAAATTTATTTGTGCAGGTGAGATCCAAGAAGAATTGTTGGATTAGAACTAGATCTAGGCCCTTGAAGGTAAGATCTAGCCTCTAGAAAAAAAATCGCAGGGCCAACAATTGAAGAATTTTACAGTGAAATTGAAGATCTTAAGCAAAGCAATTTTTCTAGCGAGGGTTTCAAATTTTTCAGGCCTTCCAAGCCTAGCGTCCTCCATTTCCTAGCCATCCAACCCTTCCAGCCTTAGCGTCATCCCTCCATGGCCTAGTGTGGCCCATCTAAGGCTGTCGTCAACCTTTTTCTAGCCTATAACGCTAACTGCAAGCCTAATTAAGCCTCGATTTGCCCTTATCTCCCTTGTCGTGGGCATTTGAGGCCTTTTTAGGCCTAGACGTGAGGCCCAAAGGCCTCAGCCTCTCTTGAAACCCTCTCGGCCCCTTCTTCCAGCCCTATTACAGTCTCCTAGGCCACTCAGCCTGCCTCTCTCCCTCTTTGTTGCCCTAGTTATGGCCTCTTGGGCCTCCTCCTTTGAGCCACTAGGCCTTCAAGGCCTTCCTCATCTCAACGTAGGCCTATCTAAGCCTTTTATCCTTGGTCATGACCCTTCTTGGCCTTAGTAGCCCTAGAGTCTAGCCCTTTTGGCCTCTAGCCCTACTCCTTGGCTCATTCTAGTGTCGCACATGGGTTATTTGTCTTGACGGTCTAAGCCAAGTGTGAATTCCCCCCTTTGAGGGTTGTAAATGTGAAATATTATGTATTAAAGGGTAGAAAAATAATTAAATCCTCTCGTGTGTAAATTAATTACTTTTTCTGGCAAAATAAAATTAAATCCTAAGCTAGAAAATTAATTAATTAGAGTCAAATTAAGTTGTCTTAGGAAAATTAATTCTCCAAGTGGAAAAATACATGCGTCTTAAAGGAATCAATTTTTAAAGGTCCTCCACCAAGGGAATATTGTATATTTTAAAAAAAATCCTCTCGTGTGTAAATTAATTAATTTTTCTGACAAAATAAAATTAAATCCTAAGCTAGAAAATTAATTAATTAGAGTCAAATTAAGTTGTCTTAGGAAAATTAATTCTCCGAGTGGAAAAATCCATGCGTCTTAAGGAATCAATTTTTAAAGGTCCTCCACCAAGGGAATATTGTATATTTCAAGAAAATTTGGACCCTTAGACCTAGGTGGTTAAGTCAAAGTCAAATTTTTTAGGAAATTAGCTAATAAAAATGGAATTAAATGATAAATTCGAAAATTCTTTAAAAATAAAAAAATAAAAAATAAAAAATAAAAATCAAGGGCCAAAATGAAAAATCTTGAAGTGTTTATCAATGGTCAAGATTATTTTGACAAGGATCAAAAAAACTAGCCGTTATTTTTCCACTTGGGAAATAAATCTATAAATTAGAGAATCATTTGAATCTCTAGCATCTTGATCTCTAGCTAGAAAATTGTTGAAGAAGCATCCTTGTAACTATTGTCCCGCTGGGAACTATTTTTTCTATCATAATAAAGACTTTGAGGTGAAATTCAAGGTGTTCTTGCTTATTGATTCGTGGGCATCTCTATGTTGTGTTGAATATTGGTAAAATCTGTTTTTTCATTAGATGGAGATAAAATCATACTATTGATGGTTTCGTGCTAATATTAGGTAGTTTGGTTCCCCATGTGATCTAACAGATTATTTTTGAGATAAATACATAGTGCTTGAAAGTACTTCAGTCCTTGGCCTCCAAGTTCACAAACTTGGGCCAGAATCATTGTTGCTTGGATCCCAAATATTTGTATGGTGGATTAAATCTTCACTAAGGCTATAGTATACATTGGGGTTTCTAAATTATTTTTAGCCATTCATCAAAGGAAAAAATCCATATATACTTATTTCTCAAAACTTATTTAAATCCCTTGTATAATTTGTAAATATTATTTGTAAATTATTTTGGCTAACTTGGGTCTTGGGATTTTAGATTTTGTATATATCGGGGTTTTGGGTCTTTGAAATTTTATTTGTGTGGGTGATTTCAATCTGGATCTGAAGTATTTCAAGAGTTTCAAGAATTTCAACCTTTGGAATATTTTTGTAAGTGTTTATAGAGGGGGATCTAGGCCTAGGAAGACAAGATCCACCATCTTCTTCCTCTCAAATCTCAGCATTCAAGCCCAAGAAGAAGGTATCATCCCTCACAAGAAAAAGTTATGGTGTTTTGGGCACATTCTGGAAATCTGAAGCGAAATTGAGTTTTCAGCAAAGGGTTTGAATAGATTTTCTAGCTCTATCGGCCTCGTGTGCCTGCCTTTTCTCTCTTGGCCGTGGATTTTTCCCTTTCCAGGTCAAGCGTTGGCCTAATCTGACCTTGATCCCCTGGCCATGGCCCTCCCCCTGCCTCCTTCCCTTCCCTGTAGCCTCTCTGGCCTTCCACAGCCTCATCCTCTGTCCCTCGGCTCCCTTATCCCCTCACGGCATCCTATCTTCCTCTCCCCCAAGCCTCCATCAGCCTCATTTACCCCTCAGTGAGGCTTCCTCCCTTCTGTCGTAACCGTCCTTCTTCCTCCCTGTCTTATTCTTATCCCTCCGCAATTCCCTTTCTGCCTCGCAGCAGCCTCTCCCCTTGCTTCCACTGTCCCTTACTCCCATCCGGCAGCCTTGCCTTTTCTCTGCTGCCCCACGGCAACCCTCTTCTAGCTTGCTGTAGCCTCCCATCCTTTCCGCTCCGCCTTCCCTGTCTCTATTCTCCCTCCGTTTCCTCATTTTTCCCTCCGCGCTGCCTTCCCTCTCCTCTGCAACCTCACCGCTAGCCTTACAAGGACTGTTCCTCCTTCTCTGTGGCCTTAACATAGCCTCCATTACCTTTCCGCATATCTCCCTCCCCTTTGCTATAGGCCTTCTCCTTCTCGCTGTCCTCAAAACCCTCCTCAGTTAGTCTCATTGCCTCTGTGCTCTTCTTCCCCTCTTCTGTGGATTTCTCCTTCTCACAGCAGTCTATCTAGGCCTTTCTTATCTTCACTGTGGGAAATCACCAAATCGCTAAAGTCTGGAACAAGTTTGTCATGCAGGGGGTTCATTTTCGGAAGAGGTATTGGGCAAGGTCTCATTGCTATTCTCTACGTTTAGAGCCTCAATGATTTGCTTATTAACTTCTTATCCTCACTATTTTGTCAGTCAATAACAATAGTATAAGGCTTGTTCAAATACCCTAAAAGAATCATTCATTTCATTTTAATTAAGCAATTCCTAGTATCAGTTAAATAGCTCTCTTTGGGCTTACCTCATGATTTGTTGATGACTCTCACACTGCATACATGAGATCTGAGACATATCAGCTTCACAAGTACATTTTTCAGTATTTGCTCTCTAATCTAAACAAAGGAAAGGAGGTAAGAAATCTAAAATGTTTTGACATCTTGACACAGGGATTGCTCATTGTAACTTACTGTTGTCATAATTTCAAGTGATTGACTACTGTCATAAGAGGCCTTACTGAAGTTCTTGCTGCTAATTTTTGTCATTGAAGGGTTGAATATCATAAGTGGCCCCAAGTCCCTCCATTGGTTCATTCTTTGTTGATGTTTCACTGTCTAAAGCATTGGATAGCTTGTGAAGATCCATAGTTCCAGACTGTGCACACTGTCTCACACTCCAGCACTTTGACTTTCGCTTATAGGTTTCTCTCTGCACTTGAATAAGCTTACTCGCACACATACTTGATCAGAAAGTGAATACCATTAAATGGTGAATTGTGCTTAAGGGTATTGAAAGTTGATGTTGATCAAGAATCTAATTTGGACTGTGATAATTTGATATGCAAGTATCTTAAACAACGAATCGTTGGCTTGAAAACTGGTAGATCAATTACACATGCTCCTACACTAAATTTTCACTTAAAGGATTGACTGTCATAAACACCTCTTCATTCAGATTTGAATTTAACAGTGGTAAGGTTCATCATAACAGTGATCACATTGTCTATTTGGGCATAAGTTGTTGAGCTTGTTTCATGACTGTCGTATCTCCTTTGAGACTGCATACTGAAGATTAATCTAGCTTAAGTATTGGTGGCATCCAGATCACAGCATCGTCTTTAGAAGATCTTTTGAGTAAGTGCTCTAATTGTTCATGATTTATGATTCCAGGTGCTTACTTATCATAAAAACTCTATATTAGTGCACCATTGTGAAGGGCATTGAAGGTGACAAACCAGCAATTGTCATAAAAATGTGTATTTTATTACTAATGAAATGAATTGATGATTTACAGGATGAGAGGCCTGGGCTTAAATACAGCCCTACGTGCCTCTTCGTGAATGGGCATGATCTTTGATCATGCCCTATGCCCTGATTAACTAAATAGTTTACAAAAAGATGCTTTGTCCTCCAAGCATACGTAACAACAGATGTTGTTGATGAAACACTTCAGTCTCCCACAAAGCTTGTTCTTCTTGTAATTCCTTCCACTTGGTCAAGTATTCTTTAATTACTCGTGATCGCAGCTTCCTTTCCCTATTGGATATGATACCTTCTAGCTCTAGAATAACCCTTCCTTCATCATCTAAAGTTGGAAGTGTTGTCTATGCTGATTGATGTTCACCAAGTGCCTTTTTGAGGCAAGATACATGGAAGACATGATGAACATGACTTTTATCAGGAAGGCTTAAACTGTATGCGACTTGGCTGATCTTTTTGTTGATCTGATATGGTCTATAGAATTTTGGTGCCAATTTATTTTGTCCTTTTTGTTTTAAGGACAGTTGCTTGTATGGTTGAAGTTTGACAAATACCCAATCTCCAACTTCAAATTCTCTCTCGGTTCTATTTCGGTCAGCTTGTTATTTCATACGATTCCTTGCATTATTTAGAATTTCTTTTAGGGTTTGGACAACTTTTTGGGTTTCTTCTAGCTGGTTTTTAACGGCTAGTAGTTTTGTCTGGATGATAGCCAGGTCCTTCCATTTTGGAAGTTCATACCTGTATAGAGCTTGAAATGGAGTCATTTTTGCTGACATGTGGTAAGTAGAATTGTACCACCACTCAGCGAGTTGTAACCACTGAACCCACTTATTTTGTTTGTTTGTGGCGTAACAACGTAGGTAAGCTTCCAAACATTTATTGACAACCTCTATTTGGCCATTTGTTTGAGGATGGTAAGAAGAACTCATGTTGAGGTAGGTTCCCATATGATTGAATAATTCCTTCCAAAAATTACCCTTAAATTTGGCATCTTTATCATTCACAATGACCTTTGGAAATCTGTGTAATTTGTAAATATTTTTGCAAAATATCTCAGCGACTTGTTTTGCTAAGTCTGATTTCTTCATTGCAATAAAGTGAGCATAGTTGGTGAGCCTGTCGACTACTACAAGAATCTTATCCTTACCATTAGATACAAGTAAACCTTCAATAAAGTCCATTGATATTTCTTCCCATTTCTGATTCGGAATGTTTAAGGGATGAAGTAGTTCGAGTGTCATAATATTTTCACTTTTATTCCTTTGACATTTATCGCATTCTGCTACATATTTATGAATATCGTGACTCATTCCTTTCCAAAAGAATGATTGGCATGCATTATAGTAAGTTTTAAAGAATCCTACATGCCCGGCTAACAGTGAATCATGTGACTCCTTGAGGATCTTGGTTTTAGACTTGGAATCTGCATTCAGATAAATTCTTCCCTTGTACCATATAATATCGTTCTTCCATTCAAATTTTGAGTTCTGAGGAAGATTATTGATTATAGCACTTGTTTCTAGGTTTTTTGCATATTCACTTCGAATCTCATTAAGCCATTCAAGAATAACCACTGACACTGCGAGTAACAATGGTTCTTCATCTTTGCTTGACAAGGCATCAACTACTACATTATCTTTCCCTTTCTTGTGTAATATATCCATGTCAAAGGTAGTGATTTTTCTATCCATTTTTTTGTTCTATAGATAGCGTTTTCGGCGGTCTACAAGTAACATTAAATGGGTACTCTAGCCGAGATTTATCCATCATTCGCACAGCAATGGACTCCACAGAACATATTGATGCTCCTTCCCCCCCTGCTCCATAGCATATGCCCACCTCAGGGAGCGGAGCCTTGTTCTCACACTGTTACCGGGAGCCGATGCTAGGTTGCTCAGCTGTGTAGACCTTGGTAATGGGTATCATTTCTCCCAAACCAGGCTCTACAATATGATTCCAGCTCAGACCTCCCTTGCTCATCCTCTGCCCAACCATTTAGCCAATTTCCCCACTGATAGCTCTGCTTCGAATACTGCCATGGCTCGCATCCGCCACCGAATGCGTAGCAGAAGAGGGGGATGCCGTGGTGGTGGTGTCCGCCCTCTTGCAATGCCCAGCCCAGACTCTGCCTCCCCTCCCCTTCCCCTGACATCCCTAATCCTTTTGGCACCTTCTCTGGCAGGTACCCTGATACTCGTAGTGGCCGATGACGCGCACAGCTCCAGGGTGCACGCTGGAGAGACGCAACTGTCCATACAGCCAATTTTCCCCTCCCCCCTCACCCTGCTCCTCACACGACACAATTTCGCTTCCGCAGCACCCTGAATCGGCCTATGATTACAGCGACTGTCACCATCACTTTCTCTGGGAAAAATGAACTGCAGGATGCTTCACTGGAGAGCAATGGGGCGCAACAGCGGGCTGCTCACAGGATCAGGAGCGCCCGCGACCCAAGCAAGCAACCGCTGGACAAGGATGTTACCACCCCGCTTAGCAAGGAGCTGGGTGGCAGTCAGCAAACTGCGAAAGGTAGAGTTGAAGACACGCAGACTCCAGGAGGCCGAGTGGGAGACACATCCCGCCCGTATGCAACTGCAGGCAGCTCCGCTGCCATTCAACCCGCTCATGGACTTCAGATTGGCGCGTCAATAGAGGAAGACACATACTAGTACCAATACGCGTGTCGCATCGAGGAGGAGCATGCCCCAAACGACTTATAGAATTGACACTTGGCAACCAGGTGTCGCCCTTCTGCGAGCTGGGTGTTTATTTTGCTCACTGGTTATTTTCTGAAATTATTTGTTCTATTAAAACTTTCCTGGTTATTTTTGCCATGTTTGATATTTTTTGGTTTAAAACTGATAACCCATGTGTGGGTTCTTTTTTCCTTCACGGACTGGTTTCCCCATCGATGGGGCAGTCGAGATATTTTTTAATAACGAATGTTCAGTACTTCTAAGGTCCGAGCCTCGATGTAATTATATTTTGTTTCATATTAATAGAATAGTTTTACTTAGAAAAAAAAAGTCTAAACTTAGGAAAATAAAAATATTAATGGGTATTAATAAAGATAAGGGCAAGAAGCTTCTAAGAGATGAGGATCAAGTCTGTTTTAATCTTAGTCGTTGATTAGGGACTTAATCTCAGTCGTTGATTCGTCAACAGGAAAATTATAAGAGAAGACTTGAGGATCATTTGGAGACACACCGGCAGATACTCAATATCTCTAGGAAAATCGATTCTCAAGTAAAGTTGATCGATTTCAGAGGAAGAGTTGCAAGGTGGAGGAAGAGGAGGGCATCAGCAGTAGGCAATGACTGAGGAGGAGGTGAAGCAGGGACAGTGGGAGACAGCACAGAGAGAGATGCGGTCCAGAGGAGAGACGCGGCCCTCACGCAGGCTGACCCAGAGGGACACAGAGCCACTCAAGGCCACGTAGAGGTGACACAGGAGTGGAAGCAGGGTCTCCAAAGTGTCAGAGAGTCTCACAGGGAAAGTCTCAGGAGTTTTCTTACAGTTTCTCTATAAAACCATTCCTTGTAAAAGCAATTGTTGCTGAAGATTAATAAAGCCCTCATCTGCTGCACCTGTTTTCTCACATTGGGTTTTTCCGGGGACAATTGTCCAAAAACAACTGTGTTGATGTGATTGGTTCTTGTGCATGTATTTTTCTCTTAGGTATTTGTGTGATATCTGCAATAGAATTTATTTTAATATTTGCTTAAGGGATTTCGTAAATAACTTATTGTGAATAATAAGTAAGTGAAATAAATCAATTGTTGCAGTAGAATTTCAGTTTAGAAATTTTCACATGGTATCAGAGCAGAGATCCGACATCAGGAGAGGGAAATCAACGATGAGTCAAGAGCATGATGCAGAGGCATCCACTCAAGGGGACTTGCACAGATTTCCAGAAACATGCACAAGGGACATGAATTACGATTATTCTATGTTAGCTTCCAGATTGGAAGAAGAAATCACTTACTTAGCAAGCTCTGCCTCCTCTGAGGTTTGGCATATAGACAGTGGAGCTTCCTGGCATATGACAGGAATCCGAGATTGTTTTTCAGATTATTAGGAAGAAAGAATGAATTTTCAGATCACCATGGGAAATAAGGCAAAGTGTACTCCAGTAGGAAGAGGTATTGTGGTCTTTCAAACCGAAGCAGGAGAGTGATTTTGAGCAACCAATGTGTTGCATGTACCAGGATTGGGGATGACTCCAGTAGGAAGAGGTATTGTGGTCTTTCAAACCGAAGCAGGAGAGTGATTTTGAGCAACCAATGTGCTGCATGTGCCAAGATTGGGGATGAACTTACTCTCCGTATCTCAACTTCAAAACAAGGGCTATGACGTTTTCTTCATTAAGGAGAAAGTATATGTCAAACACCCGAGTTGGAAAAAAAAGGCCCAGATTGGAATCAGAAGTAACAGGTTGTACAGGTTGCAGCTAGAATCACCAATGGCACTCATAGGCAGTAATGGAGAAAAAGATTTGAAATTTTGAATGAAAGATGGCACATCAGGATGGGACACTTACACCATGGGGCTCTGAGAATTCTCAGGAAAACAGTATCAGGAGTTCCAAAACTAAGTACCGAACGAGACGATGTATGCAGAGGGTGCGCTCTGGGCAAGTATTCCAAAGCAACGTTTTCCAGAAGTAACAATAGGGCTAAGAGTGTGCTAGGATTGATACACTTAGATATCTACAAACCATTGTCCACAAAAGCTCTTAGTGGTGCTGAATATTTCGTCACCTTCATCGATGACCATTCCAAAAAGACTTGGATCTACTTTCTGAAAACCAAGGATAAAGTTTTTGGTCAATTCAAAGAGTTCAAGGCTCTAGTGGAGAATCTGACAGGAAATAAGATAAAAGTGTTGCGCTCAAACAATGGTGGAGAGTATGTTGACAGGGACTTCACCGATTTTTGCACTAAGGAAGGCATCAGAAGAGAGTGGACAGCTCCCTACAATTCGGAGCAGAATGGAGTAGTAGAAAGGAAAAACATGACTATTGTGGAAGAGGTTAGGGCAATGTTGTATGATCAGGATATGCCTAAATTTTTGTGGGCAGAAGCATGCAACACGACAGTTTATGTCCAAAACAAGACTCCACATAGGGCATTGGGCAAAATCACTCCGGAGAAGGTCTTCACAGGGAAGACACATGAAGTCAGTCATTTCAGGATATTTGGGAGTTTACGTATTGCCATATACCCGAAGAAAAGAGAAAGAAATTAGATCAAACTGCTGAGAAAGGGTATCTTGTGGGATATAGAGAGAATGCTAAGGCATATAGAGTCTACCTTTCAAAGAGTAGGAAGGTAGTAGTTCGGTGGGATGTAAAGTTCATGGAGGATGGAGCTTTCAGGAAGTCCCAAGAAATGACTTCCGAGGAGCAGTCGAAAGACGAGTCGATGGTCAAACCACTTCGGCCAGCGGGAAACTACTACCATAAATTATCCAGAAGACAAAGCTTCAGAATAGGAGGAATCCAAGAAGAGGAAGAGCTGATAGATGTACCTATTACCAGTGGAAGAACGAGTCGGGAACTCCGACAGATTCTATGGGACACAGAGGACTTCATTGGTGCACCCATGAATAATAAAAGGGAGCGAAGGCAGCGAGACAGATACCAGGCATTAATAGCTCAGGTTGGGGAACCTTCTAG
>APFE031117798.1:0-14978 GCA_000404065.3 Pinus taeda
ACTCAAGATGAATTAATTAATTATTAATCAAACAACTGCTAAGAACAAATTCGAATTTTACTTCTCTATTTTAGTTCAGGGACTCACTAAAATTGGAATCTATCCTGAAATGCTATTTATAGCAATGCTATTTTTAGCACTTCAATTTTCATTCCTTGTTGTTATGTCCAACACTGGTACCTAAACTGATATGTATAGTAGTGATATTTTTAGGAATTCTATTTTTAGCATTTCTTGTTGCTATTTTCAACATTTATTATGAAGATCTGTGGAAATTATGGCTTTGACCTAAGACGATTTTACAATATTTTAGGTATCTGAAATTTGAAACTTTTTTTCTAAGCTAGAATTTTTTTGTTCTCGGTTTGTTTCTTTAGCTTGATAGGAAGCCCCAAACTATTCATTTTCTTTTAATAATTGGTTAATTTGACCATTAAAGTGTGGAACAATAAATAAGAACTTTTGATGCCATAATTGATCTAACAAAGTAGTATTAGAGTCAGAAAAATTGCAAGGAGTCTTTTCGACACTGTCATGGTTATCAGATTCAAAATGATTGTGATCTACAAAATTTTCAACCAGGTGTTTTGTGTTCTTAGGTGAAGGATCAAGTATAGCTTCCAAATATACAAACACTTCCTTCACAAGAGCATTTAAGTGTTTTTTTTCTGCTAGCTCAAGTGAGTTTCCTTTTAAATTTCTTAATTTTAACTTGAGATTGAGAATTATTTTCTTCTTCACTAATATTTTCTTTGAATGTAGGTTTAGGGTTAGCCCTTGAAGGCTTCATTTTCCTTTTATTGTTAAACTCCTATTTTATTTTTTTATGATTTTCAACAATACCTTTGGCCATACTTTTGGTCAAGCAAGCAAGAGTGGGTTTCAGGTTTTCATCCCTGTTATCCTCTGATATACAAGGACCCATTTCTTGAAATGATTATTCAAAATCATCCCACGAAGAATTATGAGAAGGAAAGTCAGAAGAATCATCTAGAAAAGGATTAGGCATAGAGGGACCTGGTGGTTCAAATTCTTCGGGAAGTTGGGGTTTTTCGAAATTATTTCGACTCAAGAAAGAATCTCATTGAACCGCAAATTTGCACAACTGGCATTTGACCAATATTTATGGAAGAGTGACCACTTAGAATTATTCATTGTAATTGATAAGTGTGGGACATTTTAGTTAAACTCTTATACAAATAAAAATGAAAATTAAGCTTATGACTGAGAAACACAATTAATATCCTTGTCTGATAGATGAAAACAAAATTATAATGCCCTTCATAAGTAACATAACAATGAAGTAATAGTACCAAATTATTCCATTTGGGTTTCAAAGAAGATATAGGAATACATTTAACATGGTATACATAGTCCTTGTTGGTAAGAAGTTTGTTCTAGGGGATATTGCACACATCACAAGTTTTCAACCACATTTCTCCTTCAACAGGGAGATGTTCCTCTTCTGCGATAAAATTAACATCCACAATAATTTCTCTATCACCTACTTGATCTCTCTCACCATCGAACAAAGAGGCAAATGCTTCTAAAACCCACTATTGTAACCTTGAAAAAGTTGGAGAAAATCCTATCAATCGATTCAATGAAACAGGTCTACGAATTCAACATAAGCTTCAATCATTTTTGTCAATATGGCTTCTAACTAGACAATGCGAGCCATGGCCAAAATTTCAGAGGTTTTTAGTTAGAATCAAAGGAAAAAAAAGAGGGTAAACACGCAACTAGCAGATGACCCCAAAACCCCAACTCATAACGGAGACAGAGAATAATGAGAGAAAAATGAAATAGCAGAGAGTTGGTTCACTCAAAATCCTAGAGATTAATGTGATATCGATAATTGAAGGTATGGTACAGAAAGAATGGTGGTTGCGAGGTACAAATAATCATGGATGGTGTATTGGTTACAAATGGTGTCAAACAAAATAAACATCCCTAATAAGAATGGAATATCACCCGCAAGACTCCAATAGAGTCCTGAAACCATAATTCAAAACTCTAGAGTATGATATCCCATGATTCGAGGTTGAGAAGTTTCAAATAAAATACCTCCATATGCATGAACACAAACTCATAACCCTTAGTAAATCATCAAATCGATAAATTAAGCTAAGTCTAATATAATAATATAATATGTAAGTTAAAAAAAAACATGGAAAATAAACCACAATATTAATCTAGTGGATGTTTAATATAGGTTTATATTCCATAAAATGATAACCATGCATAACCTATCCAAGTATATGTACGAAGGGCCATACATATATATTATGCATTCAACATAGAGAATAAAATTTTAGAGAGACATCAGAATACGCAAATTTAAAATAAGACAACGTTGCTAGAAACTGAGAATTTTATAGTGCCATTATTCACTCTAACATTTATATTCAATGAAAAATCATAAGCTTGAATAACTCATTGGAGACAGGGAAAAAGACAAGGTTTTGCCTTTTTACATTTGGACCAAATGAAAGGAAAATTCATTAAGTAAACATTGAAAGCAAATACGAAAATGAACACACCTATAAAGGCAATCAAGGATATTCCATATGATCATTCATTAAAAACCATTATCGTGATACAAAATCAAAGCCAGGAAAAGTAAAAATCCAAAGGTAAAGTTGAAGAGGCACCCATATCATTTTTAAAAAATGAGAAGGCAGTCGGTTGGGATGCCAACACCCCTCAAATTGGATTGTGTTATTTGATTTTTTTATCTTTGTTCATAAATTTTGGTATCAAAGGTATGATCGTATGGTTGTGTCTTTTGTAATAAAGATATCTTGGATTTTTTCAATAATAATTTTTTTTTGAAGTTTTAGATAGTGAAATATTTAGATGGTAATTTGAAACATAAAAGTACACTTATGGAAAATTTCAAATTGTTATTCATTATAATTCTAGATTTATAGCCTAGGAAAGTTAAGCTTTGTGACTAATTTTAAAATTAGTCTCGAACAATTCAATTTTTTATTATTTTCAATATAACTTATTTCTTGGAAGGTTTCATATAATGAGAATTTGTGGCAACTCATAATAAATATCATAATATAGGTTTTCAAAATTTCATATTCTATTCAATTATAATTTTGGAGACATAGTATATGTAGGTTACAGTTTGTGACTAATAATTAAATCAATTTTAAAACTACTATCTTGGAATTTTCACTATAAAACTTTTTTGGTGAAGTTTAAAACTCTAAATTTATCAAATTCCTAAGATGAGAAGGTGAATGAAATGTGGGAAATTCTTCATAGTTTGACTCATTGTATTTTATGTGATCTATCTTTAGGAAAATTAAATGATTTTAAGATATTTTTTCTAGGGTTAGCAAGCTCATTTTTTTTTTAGATGTGTTTTGGCATCTTCAAATAACACAATGATCTATTGTTCAATAAGTAAAACTATGATAAGAGAAGAAAACACATAGGAAATACACATGGTTTCACCTTGCTGGAAACCCCTATAACCATTTTCATTACCCCTTCAATTAGTACTACATTAAGAAATGTCTAAGTATGTAATCTCACTTGCAAATACCTTTAGGTATATAGAAAGTCCCATAGTTATACCTAAAACCAATTTTAGTTATTCTATTCAATTTTCTTGTTTCTATAGTACACTGAGAACAACACTCAAGAAGACCACTATCTAGTATATGAGTAGTTTGGTAATATCATAAGTGCACAATTGAACCTCCTTAGTAGTGCCTTGAAATATTGCATGCATATTATTGTTTGGATCCTACATGTATATCATAGATATATACCACCTAAGACTCCTTTAACTATATATTTTCTACAATTATTATATCTTTTGATCCCTTCTATTTTGAGTCTTTGGCCTACATTACAATCAAAATCATATTAATATGTTAGATGAATGATTTTATCTTAAATAAGAATGGTAAAGTGTCATAAAGATCTAATTCTAATATTGATTTTTTATTTTATATAAGTAACAATTTATGTTTCTGCATTAATTTCATAGACAACTAAAATAAATCCTTTTATATGACAATATAAGAAAACATATAAAAATATATACAATAAAAAGGAAAAACAAAATCTAATAAACAATATAATATGTTTAAAATCTAATAAACAATATATATGTTTTCTTTAAAACAATGTAGTATAATCATATTAGACCAAAAAAAAACAAAATAAATTACAATCTATTTATAATAGCTAAAATAATACCATATAATAGATAAATATCAAATATTACAAATAAATATTCTTCGCAAAATAGAGAAATTATAATAATATGATAGGGAATGGAACATTGTTACTCTTTATGAGTTTCGATATATTTGAAATTTTATTTATTTATGTTATATTTAGAATATGGGTGCATTTTACCACTGAAATATTATTATGTTTTAATGTAATTCAACATAATTTTGATGTAATATAAAAACAAGTATATGTGTGGGTATTAGAGATACATGTCTGCTCAGGTTACGTAAAAGTGAGCATATAAAAAAACAATCATTGTACATGGAAAGTAAGTAAGAATATTCATTACAGTATATATGGAATGAAAAAAAAATAAAGAAATAAAAATCATAAAGATGAAAGTTACATAGGTAATGTGGTAATGGGAGGTGTATGAAAGGCATACTAAAAAATATCGGAAGTGTCAAAACTGAACTTGTCATTGGAGAAATGATGGAAAAATTTTAGACTCGAGAAATGGGTCAATTTATTTCTTTCTTATTACACAAGGGATATCTCTTATTTTTTTTCTTTCTTATTACATAAGGGATATCTCTTATTTTTTTGTACTTTTGAAGCTAAGTGATAGTGATATTGGGAGATCATTCAAATATGGAAATAAAGATATCACATTGAATGTTATACTTTTCATTGAATTGTATCGATGTCAATAATAGTGCCTTTTGGAAGATTTATGTATTATTAATTCCCAAACCATTTTAAGTAGTATTTGAGTATTACTATTTTTTTGTGTAGGTGGATTTAGAACAAAATTAGGGTTGTTTCGATTATGAGTAAGGTCAATGTATTTGTTAAAATTGACAACTAAAAATGTTCGAAGGTGTATGGTTTACTTTGTATAATATGCTAATAATTTATTTATAATAATAAAGTATAAAATATTCCTCATTCTATTATTGGGTATTTTGTATTAATTGCATTTATATATTTATTTTTTTATTTATATTTTTGATATCAGAGCCTTTTCCTCGAGCCAAAATAAAAACAATTTTGTTCTTAATTTCTTTTATTTTCTTGTAGATTTTTCTCATGGAAAAAAAGGGTCATGACATTTCAGCAACTTCCTATAGATTTCTAGGTTAAATTTGTGTAAATATGTTGTAGATATTAATTCTTCACAAAAAAACACCAAAATTAAAAAAAAACAAGTGATATGAGTCAAAATTAATATCATGGATTTAAAATCAACTATTTCAATGGTTTTTTGTGATGTCCATATGGACAATAGAGCTCATAAATTTTGACAATGGGTTACATTTTCAATCATAACAACACCATTCAAAAGAGTATTAATAGTCATTCAATTTTATATATTATATGTTACACTTTTAATCAATATTGAATACTTTGCAACCGTTAAATGTTTCTCCCTCTAACCCTCATGGACATGGAGGTACTAAGGTCCATAAAAAACTTTCTCTAATATTGGCCTTAGAGACTCTGTTAGAAGCATTGATATATCAATGCTAGCAGAATTGTATTCTTGGGCCCATATATAGAGACATCAGGGAAGAATCTACTAAAGAAAAATATGCTTGATATGATATTAAGTATGTTTGTACTGATTTGGATAATTATCATTTTGGGGATGAAAACTAATTTTCTCTTCTACTTGATGAATCTAGTCTTCTTTATGTTGAGCATATCATGGAGGAAAGTCGACAATTGGTCAAGGATGCAAGTTTTCCACTTCCTTTTTCTCCAATCATAGTGTGTTATATGGATGAGTTCTAGAGTATAGATGGATGAATATATAATAGATCCACATAACTAGGGTGGGAATTTAGAGTACCAATTCTATTTAGTTATTTATTTTAGTGATATTCTAAGGGAATTCAACATCTACACTTGCATATGAAGCCCAAGTTTAAGGTTGAGCTTGAAATACTTTAACATGGATAGTTTTGGTACAAGGAACCTTGGTTTTCTACCCTACTTCATTATTGTGGTCCACACTGATTCATGTGACCTTGGTGACATATAGATCCTATTGGACTACTTTAGGATGTTAGTTAATAATTGTACTTTAGATTACTTCAATATTGTAGTCCCAACTTAACCAAGGGACCAAGGCCTAAGGTGGTTGTACTTTCTCAAAACAAGCTTAGAGGATAATTCTTTTATAAGGGGGATGGAATGTAGTGTACGTAGGGTGGTATGGGGTACCTTGGGAGGTACCTAATTAGAATGATTGTAAAGTAGTAATACTAGAGTCCATTCAATGTAAGGTGGAATAGGTCAAATATATTATTAAATCAGGTCCACTATTGTAGTTAGTAGTGAATAAATATAATGAGATCTCATTAAAGAAACTCCACTAGGTAGTTAGGAGTTTGTTATGATTAGAGTTGTATATATTTATCTTGATAATTATAATAAGGATGGAAAGATCCTTGTGAAAGAGATGTGTGGATGATTATTCTAATTCATGTTATCTCCTTAGGAGGTTTTCCCTTCAAATATGCAAGTGAACAACAATGGATTTCTTCTATGAAAGGATCAAGTTGTAAGGACTTTTTCTATCTTAAGGATTTTGATAATAATAAAGTGTTCAAATTTATCATCATATTATGTATGTGATTGCATTTCGATATCTTTTTTATTTACTAGAGGGACTTCCTCTAGAGTATTGTTGATGTGTTTTCATGGCACACATCAAATAGAGTGATTCTAAATGAGCAATATTTTAGTCATCCTTAACCTTATTAATGCAAGTTTGGAAAGTATGGCTTCTCCTTTGAATAGGGAGAAGTAAATAAAAGGAATTAGAAATTAATATACTCTTGTTTGTCTTTTCATTTGATAGTTCTATTTCTCAGCTTCACCTATCATTTTGCAGAATAAAAAAAGAAGAACATATGCCAAAGATATCACTATTTTTCCTCACATATCTCCATTATTTCCTTATTATCATTATATTGATTATTCAGATCATTTTTCTATTTTCTATTTCATCATAAAGTATTACTTTCATGTACAATTACTTTACTCCACTTTTTTACACTTAGCTTATTTTCTAGTTTCCCACAACTAACCTTCACATTGTTAATATTTCTCATATGATTTTTATCCTAAGTACCTTTGGTATATATTTTTCTAACACGTGGAATCTATTTAGACATATCATGGAGTGACACTTGGATGGTATTGGTTGAACATAGATAATTCAATAATGACTCAACATGATGATTGGGTAGTGAGATGAACAATCCCATGACTCTTTTTAATTCACATACAAGTAATATGAGGAGACCCTTTATTTATAAATCATTGTTAATATTTTCCCATAATGCATGTGGAATTAGTATGTTGGAGTTATAAATCAAAAATACAAAATTTATGAGGAGAAGATCAATAGTTGTTGAGTGATTTTGTGCAAATGAATGGTGGCTAAGTCATGAACTTCCAAATTCCATAACTTGATTTCGAAGTGTTCATTTAAAAAAAGAATGAAGGACACGATAAGCATGCTATACAATGAAAAAATTATAGATATCAACTTGAAAAATTAAATAAAAGTCATGAAAATCTTTAGGCATCTGACCAAATTATTTAGAAATGATTCATAAAAATGGAATTATGTGATATCTCAAGCATGACCCAACTTGGAGAATGAATTCCCAACTGTATATTTCTAGAAATGGATTTTTATTCATTTAAAATAAAAGTTAGCCAACACCTAACCATAAAGTAGTGATGAAGATAAAGGGAATACTATAAAGAAGATTCCAAGCACATTAAGGTGTTGAAAGAGAAGAAGAGATATCTTTTGGCTCCTAGGCCCTTATTATAGAAGTTTTCTTATTTGTAGGGTTTTTATTGAAGATGAATTTTTTCCATTCAATGAGTTTTGTGAATCAACTAGCTTGAATTTCACTTCATTTTTTCTTCTCATATTTTTTTCAGTAGGTTATTCTATGTATGCTAATGAACTAGATTTAATCTATGACTAATTTTATTTTATCCATTCTTCTAAAAAGCTTCATAAAACTTCACGTCTAGGGTAATAAAATCCCTAGCTTGTAAAGAGGAATTCAATTTAATTAAAATTTATCTAATTGTCTTAGACATTGTTAAACTTGTCACATCATGAAATTATTAAATTTTTGCATAGATAACTATTCAAGCGTCTTTTTCCATTTATGGATTTATGTGGTGATTTATCAATGGATTCTCGTGCACATGATGCCTTGCAACCTCCTTTGATATTAATACAACAATCATTTAAAGATCTTCGATGACCTATTCATTTTATTTTTCTTTCATCTTGTAAAGTCATAGTTGATCCCAAATTTACATTATTTAAAAAAAAAGGGAAAAATATTTGTTGAAGGTAGAACTAGTAGATGAAAACTTTTCATATTCATGTTTAATTATATATGTTTATTCTTCATGTGATTATAAATAAAATATGCTATGTGAGAGCCCTCTTGGAAGTCTTGTTAGAGTTCGGTTTATAGCACTCACCCATTACATTTATCAAAAGACATATAGAATAATCCTACATACATTGAAAGTAGAGTGACACCTCTACAAAAATGAGACGTTTTTTTCTTATCACCTACAACATTTTCTCTCAATGTTGATATCTTTTCCTTTGATAGAAAAACTTGATCAACAAGTAATTTCTATATTGATAAATTAATTTGATAATTTTTTAAGAAGGCATAAAGAAACTCCCATTTTTGTCGGATCCGTATCTGGAAGCATAATATTTTAGGGGTATTTTTTGGAAAATAAAAGTGGCTTTCAGGAGAAAATTTTTCTTCTTCATTTCCTAGGTTTCCTACCAAACTCAAATATGTTTCTCTACATATTTGGCTTCTTCAAAATTGTTAGATAATGCATTATTTCTAAATTTCTTAGCAAACATGGTAATACAAAGTTGTAAGGAATCACTATAGCATTTAACTATTAACTCTTGAGTTGGGATATAATTTATTGAGATTTTGTTTAGAATATTTATGAAACATTGGTTAAAAATAGTTTATCCTTTCTTTTATCAATTTCTACATATTTCTTTTAAAAGTGTAGTAGGAATAGATTATTCACCAAATTTATCAATAAAAGTATTTTCAAATCATCCCAACTTGTAATATACTTTGATGGAAAATTAAAATACCATGTAGATGTTTTTTTTTTTAAATGAATAAGGAAATAGCACACAAACTACATATTCATCCTCCCCATTCAATAATCTAATAACTAATAGAAATTTTGGTTGTGGTCCTTTAGCATGCTTGACTTATTTGGATAAAATTTTGGGAGGATATGATTAAATCAAATTTTGGGAGGATATGTTTGATTTGTTTTGGAATATCATGAATTTGTCTAGGAAGGTAAGAGTGTATTAGAATCTCTAGCAACTCTTGTTGATTTCTATCAATTTAATTAGTAAGAATCCATTGAATAATTTCACAAACTTTTCTATCAAAATCAAAGTTAGGGGTTAAATGATATTGACAAATGAATGAAGTAGGAGAAAATGTTGTGATTTTATTTATGGGTTGATGAATTTCATCAATTGTGATCTCATGTGAATCCTCTACAATTTCTACAATTGTCTCATATTAGTATGAATGAATTTTTTAGCAGTTCTCTTCAACCGAGGTAATGATGGAACTATGGGAAACTTTCAAATTTTATTTCCTATTCTCAAGGAAGTCCACATAATTCTTTTATCTCTTGGTTGGGAATAGCATACAATAATTTATTTTCTACAAGATATGGAGTTTCAAGAGCAATATTTATATCTTCAAAAGTTTTATTAAGATTGAAATCCACACTAAAATTACCAAGTGATAAATGACTATATATATATATATTTTAATCATCCATAAGAAAAATAGCTCTTCCTTTTAGCACCAAAATGTTTGAAAACATTGAATTACCATGTACAATAAGTAGATATTCTCTTTACTCAAAGGTCTTAGTAAGAGATTACATTATTTGGAATACAAAATCCTTTTATTTTATGGCCTAACCACCTTCAAATCATTTTATTAGCTGTGATTGATCTTCTATTTATGAAATTTTTGAATGTAGTGAAATTAAATACAACTATTCTTATGTCTAAAATGTAGAATAATGCATGAGCTAACTAAACAAATTGATAAAATATTTAAGCATAGTTTTAATTGTTTTACTTCTTTCAAACTTTAGTAAAAAAATACTTAAGAAAATAAATGACATAATCTAAATATCTAGTAATTAGGAAACTATATGACAATGACTAGGTAATTATAATATATGGCTTATGGGTATAGGCAAGTAATTTATGTGATAAAATAGATAAACTAGTTACTCATAAGGGTGAAATCTTTTCATTATAAAGAACATATTCTCACAAATTTCCAAAATTAAAGTAGTAGAAACTTTTCCACAAACCATTGGGTATTCACTTAGCGAACTTGTGAAATAGCATGTGAATTCATGGGATATTAAAGAATATCTAAATTCAATATTTATAATTCCTCCCAACATCATTTTGTTTAACCCCTCACCCACACCCCCACATATAAATACATCTTTCCAATTAAAAAAACCCTACTTTTCCTAGATACCCCTCTTAATACCCACAATAGCAACAAACATCCTAATACCTTACATTTCCCCCTCAATACCTATAACATATTGATTTATTTCATAATTTTCAAACCTCCTTTATGAATGAATGCGATAATATATTGGTGAACAAGTTGAATCCTCATGCCAAAAACTAAAAATTTTGGAACTTAAGTTTGTTGTTTGCCTCCAAGAATATCATTTAGTAATGGCTTCTCATTAATTAACCCTTCAAAAAAATATCTATAAGAAGCAAAAGCAAAAATCGATTTACAATTTGAATCCTTCTAATTTATAGTAGATAAGAAGTGGGGGAAAATATGTGAAGTTGAGACAATTGGTTAATGATTTGTTCCCCATCCTTCCCTATTAGTTATCTCTCACACATTATCTTCTTTCCTCTACGAACATTTGACTTCGTTTGATTAACTTGATATTACACTTGGTCATTAGTCTTCATATTTGGTTTATTCAAACTTGTCCATTAAAAGATGGCCTCTCATTTGACTTGATGAAACTTCTTTACTTTTCCTTCTCCACTTTATCACAAATGCCACCACTGCTTCAAAATTTGAACAAACTACTTCCTTATGAGAAAAGGTATGCAACTAAAGAGAAACACTATTGTGATGAATTTAATTATCATTTTCTCGTGCTTCTTCATTTTAGGGCATGGCCTTAATTAATTCTATGTGCCAAATATAAGCTTAAGTGAACCTCCTAATCCAAAATGGATTTTCGATAGACTCCTAAGTCTAAGTGTTCCTCCCAGAGGAGAATGAAAGTCCAAGGAAGTTCCTAGAAATAGCCCCATGGTAGAGATCTTTTCATTATGAATCTACTACAACTTGAATTGGCAAAAATGGACTTAGGATGCATAAGTTATCGCAGAAAGAAGATGCCCTTCGTTCTTTGGAAAAATAGGCAAAATCCCCTAAAAATGGCAAAAAACCCATATAAAGGGAAATCACATTGGAAAAAGGCAAAAGGGAAAGACTTAGGCCAAAGGTGGGAGATTCCCAATCGGTCGATCCGATGTATTGGATCGAAGGCAGGCATGTATGTGATATCGGGACCCCGGACCTAGTGATTGCGATTATGCGATATGCCGATTGTTGATGATCGAATCGGTGGATCGGCATCAGCGATGTACAGAACCCCTGGGCCGTATACGATCTGATATGTGATAGTGATCGTGACATGCAATCTCAGTCGTCGAATTAGGAAAGGAATGGATGACCAGGATTAAATTGGCAACTTGTGATTGCCGAACCCGATGGGATTTAAAAGTCTGATTGCATAAAATTTGAAATCTGGGTTTTTCAGATTTTTTATGTATTAGCAAATTTCCACTATAAAACCGAAATACAAAGGAAAATGCCCCGAAGTGATAAAGACGGACCCGAAGGGGAATTATAGGCACGACTTATAAAATTTGAGTTCTGTAAAGGCAGATTCCGAGTGGGCCTCAAGTGGTAAATGGTATTGGGCTGGCTCTACCTGATCCCACACACTGGTCAAAATGTGGCTGGTGGAGGAGAGAGGAAAACCAATTTTTTGGGTCGGTAACCTCTATACCCTTAAGCCACTCGAAGTCGTATATTGACCGTTGGATCGGAGATGACCCAAATCAACATGGGGATTGCGATAACAGCCAAAGGTGGACTTGATGCGATATTAGGGCGATTTCGATGTAATTTGAAGTCCGATAAAAAGGATTTTGTTGGTTTTTGAGTGTTTTCCCGTGTATTTGGGATTTTACCCAAAACACTAATGCGATGTGATATAATGCCTAATGGTAGACCTGATAGGGATTTTAGGGGCGACTGAATGGGATTTCAAGTCTGAAAATCACGCCCGATAATGTATTTGTAGATGTTCTCTGTGTAATGGGATTTTCTCAATTTTTGGGTTTTTGCTTATGAGAAGGCCCTCAAACCTCTGTAACGACTCCTGATCATCATGCCACACTGCAAGCAGGCATTTTTATAGGAAATGATATATTTTGAAGCCATGGAACTGTAGAGCCAGATGGTCAATCTAATTGACAGGGAGCAGAGAAGCCGCAAAGCCATAGAGGGATAACGAATCGCAAATAAATGGCTGGGGAAGCCAAAAAGCTGAAAAAGCACCTCAAAGGAGGTAGAGGGCAAGGCAGTTGCAAGGCAGGGGCAAGAGAGTAGGGAGAGCAAAAATCTACTACGCGGAGTAGCTAAAGGAGTCTTTAGGGTCACTTGGAGGTCAAGTGAAAAGCTAGAGAGTTGAAAGTTGTAGAAATCCAAAGCCAGAGCCAAAGAAGCCAAAGCTAAAGAGAGAGAGCTAGACCCAGACCCAGATCTAGAGCCAAGAGCTAGAGCCACAAGCTAGAGCTAAGAGCTAGAGCCAGAGCCAGAGCCAGAGTCAAGAGCCAAAGCAAGAGTCTAGTGCCAAAAAGCTGAGAGCTTTAGAGCCAAGGGATAAGATGGTGTTCTGAACCCATTGTGTTATATGTAAACCAATGGAGTTGAGTGAGGAGCTTGTAAAAGGTCTGTTGCCATAATCCCAGAGACCCTAGTCGAGTTGACTAGAGCTCACAGAGACGTAGCCCAAAAGTTTTGGGTGAACTCCTAATTAAATTGTTGTCTTATGTGTTTGTTATTTGCTACACTGTTTTACTGTTATATGCATGTTATATCAGCACAAACAATGGAATTTTAAATCACATAAACAGTAAAAAATAAACACCAACATACACCTTATTTTCAAACACATATTTAATTCCGCATTGGTTAATCATAAAGACTTGGGAATATTTAAGCTTTGGCACTGGGAGAGGTTCTTGTAAGTTAGACAAGAAGCCTAAGTGCCCCATTTTCATATCAGGTGGTATCAGAGCCTAAGATTGGTTAACCTCACCTTCAAAAAAGGTTATATCAGAATGCTTGATTGACAGGGCAAAGTTTGCTTGTCTGTAAGGTGTTTGGGCAGTCAAGGACTGATTGTCTGATTAATTGTATGCTTGTTGTAGACTGACTATTGTTTGAGTTTGCAGAGGTGAAGGGAAAGCTATTAATAGCTCAGTCTAGGAAAGACAAGAAGGAAGAAGGGATGAAGGCATTCTTCTATCCCAAAGGACCTTAAGGCAGTCCTTAAAGCACAAAATATTTGTTGCAAAAGTTTGCTTCAATAAGATATTTAGTAATCTTCTTTGAAGTTATTTTGTCCATTGCTATAATGATAACTTCTACAAGTGAGTCCTCAAACTCCTCTTGCATCACAAGGCTCTTTAATGAATACATGAAGCAAGACTTGTTCATTATGATGGAGAAGGTGAGAGAAATGTGTGAGGAGGGAAGGAAGAGAAACATACTTTGATAGCAGTTGAATTCCATGAAGGAAGAGAAGCATATGCTTTCTGACAAATTGCAGGAAATGGAGAGGCAACTTCATATTGCAAATATGAACCTAAAAAGGATGCATGAGTTGGAGTCACAACCCTTTGTTGCCAAAGAAGCCTTGGTCAAGTATCAGCTTGGAGAAGAGGTAAACCATTCCAGTTTTTCTTCAAATTCCTCTAAGAATGCTTATATTGGTTCTTTTTAAAAACATACTAGAGGCATAGGTTCCAAGCTAATGTCCAAGATGGGCTATGAAGGAAAGGGCTTGGGAAAGCATGCACAAGGTATTGTTGAACCAATAATGGTTGAGGAAAGGCCTAAGTATTTGGGTCTTAGCTATGGACAGTCTTATGCAGAAATTTCCAAAGCTACCATGAAGGCCATTGAAACAGCTCCAAGAAGGAGTTGCATTACAGAGTGTGAAGATTGTATTCAGGAGAAATGTAATGGCTTGAAACATCATTTGTAGGATGCAGGTGTTCAGAAGCACACACTTGAACCAGAGAGTTGTGGAGACTCTAACAGCCTTGAAGATATTGATGGTGTTCCAAAGGGGGCCACTTCTTCATTTGCTTCACCTCCTCATGAAGGAAATAAAGGTGAAAGAGAAAGGTATAAATCTGGTTCTAATCATCTTCCTTTCGATATTGCAAAGCATGATAAATTTCCACATAGATATGGGAAAAGAATTGCATGTTCCTTTTGTGGTTTGGATAACCATAATGTTTCTAGATGTTGGAAGAAAATGGCCACATACAGGAAACTTTTGAAGGA
>APFE031117798.1:14998-46609 GCA_000404065.3 Pinus taeda
CCTTTTGTGGTTTGGATAACCATAATGTTTCTAGATGTTGGAAGAAAATGGCCACATACAGGAAACTTTTGAAGGAAAAGAAGCAAGAAGCCAAAGGTCCATTGGACAAGGAAAATCATGTTGTCAAGAAGAAGCACATGCAATGCACTTACTGCCATAAGCAAGGGCATGTTGTTGAAAAGTGTTGGACTCTGAATCCAACAATGCTTCCACAAAATTTGAAGAAAGTGGAAAGAGAAGATGGAAGAAATGGAAAGGAAGATTCCATGATTGATGTGTCTCAGGATGATTCACATGATGATGTTGATGTGCAGACAAAGGTAGTACCTTTGAAAGGGATTGGTAAGAAATGGTTAGAGTTATTATCCGATTAAGATTGCATGTCTATTGATGCATCTATTTGCATTTCTTTGTTAATGGAATGCAAGTTGCAGGATTTTACCAAAAAGGTGAATGGAGAAGTTGAGTAGGAGACTCACTTTGTTGCTGCAACATTATATTTCATTTCAACTTCGAAAGTACAGTGTGCTTAAGTGAAAGTTGAAGGATGAAATGCATGCATGAGCATGAGATGCATGAATACAGGGATGCCGATGATTTCCTTGTATTTGAACATGTATGTGTAATTAACTTGCAGGGTTGATTGCTTTGACATTCATGGGATGCAATGTTGACTTGGGAGAAGTTAACTTGGTCTCCAAGATGGAGATAATGATGAAGTGTTTCATATTTTGAAAAAGAGTCCTAATGTTCTTTTTCTACATGCTTGACTTGAAGGGTCATTTGTTTTAAAGGCATGTTTTGTGGGCTTATTAACTAGTCCATCATTTTTATGTCGATGTAAGACATGGAGGTGTTCACAAGATGTGGAATTTGTTTCTTTTGTTGAAGCAGGAGTTTAGACCATCTAGTTGTTGTCTGTGTTTATGTTGTTGTTAACATTTGTTATTGAAAACTTTGTAAATAGGTAAAAATGAAAGTTTTTTTGAAGAAGATGTACTTCAAATTCATTTGAGCCACCTTGGATCAATGATGGAACTAGTCCATCATTTGTATGTAGATGTAGGACATGGAGGTGTTCACAAGATGTGGAATCTGTTTCTTTTATTAAAGCAGGAGTTTAGACCATCCAGTTGTTGTCTATGTTTCTATTTTTGTTAACAGTTGTTGTTGACAACTTTGTAAACAGGTACAAATGAAAGTTTTTGTGAAGCAGATGTGCTTCACTTTCGTTTGAGCCACCTTGGATCAATGATCAAGGAAAGGATGTTCAAACTACCTTCTATGACCATTTCAGCAGGAGTTCTACAGGAAGGCAAGGAGGAAGATAGTTCTTCCCAGGAGAACCAGCATATCCAGGAAGGAAAGTGGTCAAAGACTTTGGTTCAAAGGCACTATGCAAGGAAAGTATATGGAGGATGAAAGAAGAGGGTGTTGTTACTCTCATTTACTGTTCAGATCAATATATCAGTCTTTTGGAGACCAAAATTTATTTTAGTGGGAAGGTGTGAACCAAAATGAATTTTGGATAGACTCTTAAGTCTAAGTGTTCCTCCCAGAGGAAAATGAAAGTCCAAGGAAGTTCGTGGAAATAGCCCCATATAGAGATCTTTTCATTCTAAATCTACTACAACTTGAATGGACAAAAATGGACTTAGGATGCAGAAGTTATCGCAGAAATAAGATGCCTTTTGTTCTTTGGAAAAATAGGCAAAATGCCCTAAAAATGGAAAAAGGCAAAAGGGAAAAGGGAAGGGAAGGATGTAGGCCAAAGGCAGGAGACCCTTGATCGGCCAATCCGATGTATTGGATCAAAGGCAGGCATGTATGCTATCGCGGGACCCCAGACCTGGCGATTGCGATTATGTGATATGTCGATTGCTGATAATCGGATTGGCATATCAGTATAGATGATGTATAGAACCCCTAGATCGTATACGATGAAATATGCAATAGCGATCATGATGTGCAATCTCAGCCGTCGGATCGGAAAAGGAATGGATGGCCAGGATTAAATCGGCGACTTGCAATTGCTGGACCCAATGGGATTTAAAAGTCTGATTGTATAAAATTTGAAATCTGATTTTTTCATATTTTCTATGTATTAGCGCATTTCCACTATAAAACTGAAATACCAAGGAGAACGCCCGGAAGCAATAAAGCTGGACCCGAAGGGGAATTATAGGCGCCCCTAATAAAATTTGAGTTCCATAAAGGCAGATTTTTGGTGAGACTCAAGTGGTAAATGGTATTGGGCTGGCTCTACCTGATCCCACACACTGGTTGACACATGGCTAGTGGAGCAAAGAGGAAAACCACCTTTTTAGGCCAGTAACTTTTGTACCCTTAAGCCACCTGTAGTTGCATGTTGACCGTTGGATCGGAGATCACCCAGATCAATGCTGCAGATTACAATAGTAGCCAAAGGTGGACCTGATGCGATATTAGGGTGATTTTGATATAATTTGAAGTCCGATAAAAAGGATTTTGTCGGGTTTTTGAGTGTTTTCACATGTATTTGGGATTTTACCCAAAACGGTAATGTGATACGATATAACGCCTAATAGCGGACTCGATAGGGATTTTAGAGGTGATTGAATGGGATTTCTAGTCCGAAAGTCATGCTTGATAGTGTATTTTGTAGACATTCTCTACGTAATGGGATTTTCTCAATTTTTGGGTTTTCTTCCTATGGGAAGGCCCCTAAAACTCTGTAACAGCTCCTGATCATCATGCCATGCCACAAGTAGGCATTTTTACATGAAATGATGCATTTTGAAGCTACGGAGCCACTGAGCTAGATGGCCAGTCTAACTGATAGGAACCAGAGAAGCTGCAGAGCCGCAAAGGGATAATGAATCGCAGAAAAATGGCTGGGGTAGTTGAAAAGCCGAAAAAGTACCTCAAAGGAGGCAGAGAGCAAAGCATTTGCAAGGCAGTGGCAAGAGAGCAGGGAGAGTAAAAAGCTACTGCACAGAGTAGCTAAAGGAGTATTTGGGATCACTTGGAGGTCAAGTGAAAAGCCAGAGAGCTAAAAGTTGTAGAAAGCCAAAGCCAGAGCCAAAGAAACCAGAGCCGAAGAGCTAGAGCTAGAACCAGAGCCAGAGCCAGAGCCAAGAGCCAGAGCCACGAGCCAGAACCAAGAGCCAGAGCCAGAGCTAGAGCTAGAGCTAGAGACGAGAGCCAAAGTGAGAGCCTAATGCCAGAAAGCTGAGAGCTTCAGAGCTATGGGATAAGGTAGTTTTCGGAACCCATTGTGTTCTACGTAAACCACTAGATTTGAGCAAGGAGCTTGTAAAAGGATTGTTTCCATAATCCCAGAGAGCCTACTCGAGTTGACTAGAGCTCACAAAGACATAGCCCAAGAGTTTTGGGTGAACTCCTAATTAAATTGTTGTCTTATGTGTTTGTTATTTGTTGCATTATTTTACTTGTTATATGCATGTGATATCAGCAAAAGAAACATAATCTTAAAGCACATAAACAATAAAAAATAAGCACCAACATACACCTTATTTTCAAGCACATATTTAATTCTACATTGGTTAATCATAAATACTTGGGAATATTTAAGCTTTGGAAGTGGGAGAGGTTCTTGTAAGTTAGACAAGAAAGCCTCAGTGCCCCATTTTCAGATCACCTCCAGATAACTAATTTATGATCTTAGGTAAGACTCTTATACCTTTATCATTGGGAGAAATACAAACCTAGAAATATTTGGACACTGGTCCTTTAGGAAAGAAATATTGCTTGGGTATGAAAGAAGGGAAGCGGTATTCCTCTACTACCTTTTTCATGTGTTGCCATACCATGATAAAAAAATTCAATTCACAAAGAATTTCTTGAAGAATTTTAAGGGATTTGTGCTTCCATTGTTGGAGGTGAGAATCCATTTGTAGGAATAGAGGGAATTGCAAGGGAAATTTAATCAAGAGTAAATTTCTAATATTTTACCCTATTGAATTGTAAGCTAGATTGTTGATATTGCATATTCCATATCTAGAAATATTTTTTTGTTTTGGTATTCCCACTTCCTAGGTATATAAATGTATTTCTTTATTGTATATTTCCTTCCACAAGATTTTAATCTCATTTTTCATTTTGAAGGCATGTTCAAAGAATTAAGGAATTAGACATGAATCTACAATTTTCCACTAGTAATTATTTTCCTCTTATTATTTATGGTTTTTTGCACTCTACTTACTCTTCTATAGTTTTATAGTCTTATACATTGTCTAGTATTATCTTGTTAAGATGTTTTTATATGGAAATAAAATATGATTGACTTGCAACTAGATTCATTTTCCTTTTCCCATGTCTTTTGGCTAGTAGACAAAATTTGCCAAAAACGTTTGACATAAAAAAGAGAGGATACATCATTTTCTCAAAAGATAAAATCAATTTAAAAGATAGCATATTTTTCATAAACCATTTAAACCATACACTTTTGTAGGTCTTATATATTATTGGCGTTGATTTTCACTACATATTGAATCAACCAAAATGCATTCTTCAATATTGAATGCAAGCTCCTAACATGAGTTTGAGGTAGAAAAATAATTTCATATGCCAAGTTATATTCATTCCCTTAAATGTTTAAGCTAAAATGTTTATAGGATCACTAACATGAGTATTATTTAATAGGGATAAATGCTACATCATGTTAATTATATATTGAGTCACGATTTGTGGAATGTATGATTAAAGATCATACTTCAAGAATCACTTAATCACTCAAGTTTGAAAGGTGATGATTTAAATATATTGCACCACCAAATCACATCCAAAGGAATATGGATAAGTGCAAATCACTTTCATTTTTTTTAAATATGATAATTTAACTTCATTAAATTTTTATTCATGCAAACAATTTAAAATGACGAAAAATACTTCAATGAATTAGGGAAAGTGAAGAAAATCAAGGCCCTTTAACACCATTATAATGGAAGGCCTAATTTGAAGATCAATCCCACTCAAGTAATTGCAGTGTGAGTGTAACACCCCCCTCCCACACTTACCAGAATTTACTGGTCTACCAGGGTAAATATGTGATGAAGAATTACTATAATATGATTCAAATACCTAAGTGTAGATAAGGAAGTGGAATCAACCAAACAAAAACCAAACCAAAATTTACTGACCTCCCTCAGAGGATACAGGACCCCAAGGAGCTAACCATCCACTCTAGCTGTCCAATCCCTGAGCTAACTTTCTTTTTCACTGACCTAGGCTCTCAGTCACTCCCATGAAAGGGATAGATAGGGGTTGAGACCCTTCAGTTGCTCTCATGACCGTACATCCCAATGACTTTAGACTTTTTCACTCAGTTTTGTGCTAGCAACCCCAATATTGGAACCAATTTTTTAGGCCTAGGACCCAGGTCTCTACCTAGAACTTAATGAAACTCTCAGAAATGATGAATAACTAGGAGACAAGGCATCTAATGCAAAAATTGAACAAGGATATCACTTGACCCATCCTAACCATGACTGTAATTTTGTCAAACACATCATGAACATGTAATGTATAGGTCATAAATACACATATGAACATAGGGGCCTCATACTTATATGAGAATCGTCAAGAAGGACTGATGCCCTCTCACAATAGTTGCATTATCATAGTATGTCATACATTCATTAACATTTCATTTAGTAACCAAAACATGATGAGATCCATAACACAAGTTTGTCATAAAACCATGCTTATAACCAACATATAACTAGATAAATAACAATGACAGAAAAACCATCAAAGCCACATAATAGGAAGCATAAATACTCATGAATATATAAGGGAAAAAAATCTATTATTAACATATGTAAAATCCAACCAATTCAGGGACTTCCACTTACCACCTGACCATATATTAGGCTGAACCAATTTTTCTTTCATCTAATCACCCCCATTCCATATTCTAACCATGAATATGGGACTCACAACAAAACCAACCAGGGATTCTTAGGCTTTACCTCGTATCCTGCCATTACTGATCAAGGGATTGCTAGGCCTAAAACACTCATCTACAAAACAAGCCTTTACTATGTATCTTGCCACTACTGATCAAGGGATTCCTAGGCCCAAACAAAGAACATACACTTCAGGCTTTACCACAATCCCACCATTACCGATCAAGGGATTACTATGCCTAAACAAGCATGGATGCATCTGTATTTCTTCAACAATACCTTGATGAATTTTCCCATCTCCACCCCGATCTACATCTTGGGGGCAGGCCCCCAAGATATAAAAAATTGAAATGAATCTTGGGGGGGGAAGGCCCCCAAGATTTGAAAAATTGAAATGCGAGAAGAAAATAGGAGAACACACATTAAAGAAAACCACCAAGAATTTTTTTTCAAAATAGAGAATAATCGTAAAAGCTACATTGTGGTGGACAATATGTCCTTTTACAAAATGTGACTTGTTACTTATACATTTGTTTTACTTATAATACCACAAATAAATTACATGGGTGGGTAGATAGCATGGGTGATTGAATACGATGGGTGGATCTCACTTACAATACCATGGGTAAATACCATGGTGAATGATTACCATGGGTGGATGCCACTTACAATACCATGTGTAAATTCTATGGGTGTTTAAATACCTTGGGTGGATGAGTGCCATGAGTGGATTCCGCTTGCAATACCATGGGTATATTCCATGAGTGGATGAATAGCATGGGTGGATGTCAATTTCCATTTAGATCATTCCTCCCTCCTTAAGAAGCAAAGGTTCCCATTGCATGACGTTCCCTTGTAAGAAGCATTTCTTGAATATGAAGAGTCATAGAAGAGAATGGTTTTGTGTGGTTAACCCATAACCATGATGAACGAAGATCCAAGGATAGAGATACCCTATAATTCTTGTGACCAACTGTTATACTGATAATGTGCGGCCTAGTAGATGGACTTTTATAAAGTGTGGGTTTGTGGATGACCGATAACCATGAAAAACGAAGATCTAAGGATAGAGATACCCTACAATTCGTGTGATTAACTGTGATACTGATAGTGTGTAGCCTAGCGAATGGACTTTGATAACAAGGATTTTGTGTGATTGACCCATAACCATGATGTTATTTATTGATGAAGTAGCAAGTGCCTACATAGCCTAGGGCAGGAGGGAACACCTCCAAGGAACCCAAGCCAGATTCTTTTATGATCAAACTAATGAATGTGAAGTAGATTCCTACTAAAACGAGGTGGGAGGACACATCTCCAAAGGGAACCTGCTCTAGATGTTGCTCCAAATATAAAAAGTAATTTAAAAATGGGAATAACTGGGTCAATATAACTCAAAATATTTATTATAACCCATTTTTTGAAATAGAATGACCATTTATGCATATTCCCATGTGTTCGAAATCCATATTTGGAAACTCTAGAAACATAGATTTGCGCTGCAATTGTCTTGCCATCACAAAAGTTATAAAGAATAGCCGATTTTAAATCAACGATATCTCCCTCATCTAAACTCTGATTCGACAGATTGTTTTTTTGAAATTGGGTGGTTTTTGAAGAGGATCTCAGATATGTAATATTTTTTCTTAAATTATTCACAAAAACTACAAAAAATGAGAGGAGAGTCATTGTCCATGAATTGTCATCAAAATTGTTTTTGGCAACATAGCTGATTTTAAATTAACGATATCTCCTTCATCCAGACTTCGATTCGGTAGATTTTTTTTTTTTGGAATTTAGGTATTTTGTCACAAGGAATCCAGATTTATTATTTTTTCTATAAATTTTACACCAAAAGTTTTATATCTGATCTGTTAGCGCTCAAATCTACCTTAGGCTGAAATAAGGTAAAATTCAAGGCTACATCAAACCACGCTCAGCCTCGTAGCTAGCCCTACGAGGACAGGAGAGGGCTCTCTCTGAGTCAATCTCGGAAAAAGGTAATCAATGAGGTCGAGATGACTAAATTGATAACTAATTTTAGGCTAGGTATGAAGTATAAGGAGTTTGAAATTGATTTTTTTTAAAGTTTTGTTGAATTCAAGGGAAAGGCAATTTTGGGTGCGGGGATGAGGCACAGTTTTTGCAGAGGTCTACTTGGGGCAAGATAGGCGATTGTTTTGATGCCTTTAAAGAGAATGAATGGCTAGATCTTACTGGTGAGAAGTTAGGGAGAGCAAGAAAATTTCAAGGATTCTCCATAAACAGATGAAAACATGGAAAATCAAACAAACTTAAAGGCAGAGCATAGAAACTTATGGATTCTACCTTAACACTTCATTTGTTCAATTGAGAAGATAAGAGAAGGAAATTGATACACATAAACAACTTAAAAATATTGAAATAATCACACCATCAACACATAAAGCCACATGAATCCCAAATAGTGCTGCAAAACCCTGGTCTTTCCTTTGCCAAAAATGCAGATAAAATATGTACAATAAAGTGTCAAGATATTCCCAAGAGTCCAACCCTGAAAATGACTAAGAAAATACATAATATAGGTAGGACAACCCATTCCCTTTCCTTTAGGGGTCGAGCTCATCATTCTAGGAGCTGTTTCAACCAACTCTAAACAAAGCACTACAATCTAGGTAGTCAAAACAACTTGCCTCTATAAGCTAGGAAACCAATTCATTCATTAAATTTTCATCTTTTAGTGAATGAATCTTCTAGAATAAGTAAGTAAGTGTCAAAATAACATCATGTTTCATTAATTACATTAAGACGAGTGAAAAATCACATCACAATTCAAAACTGGTCAAACTGGCTTCATTTCCTGAGCTGAAGATGAAAATTGTGCCAAAAAATCATGTGCGCCGCACGCCTTTCAACCTGTTTTTGGGGCACTTCTTGGCATCCAAATCAAGCTCATGATAGCTGGTTGGAAATCCTTGGATGTCTGCTATCCAGCCCAAGTGGCATTTTGCAATTTGGAGCTCATTTTCCCCCTCAAAATGTCATTCTCCCAGAAGTACTTCCTGCTGGTGCAAAAGGTGGCAGAAAGGTGATTTTCATGGTGTTTCTGAGCCTTTTGGTCATCCAGAACTTAATGAAATACTTTGGAAATAGCTAAGCATGTATAATTCATCATGAAAAACCCAAAAATGTAGAATTTTCCTCCAGAAAGTGTCCCAATCTTAAGCGCGCGTGTTGACGCGCTACGCGTTGAGCCAAAAAACCTGTTTTTTCGGACAAAATTTTCAAAATGACAAAAATTTCTCCAAATTTGCTCAAATTAGGAGTGAAGACCCTCTATCATGTATTGTGCCCCGCCAATGAAGCCTCAGCCAAAATTTGGAGTGGATCGGGCTTTTTCCACCGTTTTAGTGCCTTGCTCAATCGCCTCTTTAGGATCTTCATTTTTGCTTTGCAAACATGCATATGAGCCCAATAGTGAGTTTTCATATGACGAAGCATGTCCTTGTCTCTATTTTCCTTTGCCAACAATTTCTCCAAATGAGTGTTCACCCGGATGAGCATAGATTCTCGATCAATAGGTTTCAAATCACCGGGTCGCTTTCGGGCCAATTCTCGGTCTTCCCGGATTTGCCGCAGCTCATAAAGTGTATGTTCATCCTCCAGCTGTTTGTTGTGCTGCTCCAAGTAGTTGATCACCCACTTAGCCATCCGAAATTTCTTTTGTAGCGAGTCATTCTCAGCCCTTTTCTCTCGGATGATCTCCTTTAGCTCCGAGCTAGGAGAGGTTGCATCAAGATCAATGATATCCGTGTCCTAACCACCTGAAGTACCCTCATCAAACGTGGGCCTCTTGCCCCTATCCTGGATCTATACCTGTGCTGAAGAAGAAGGCAAGACCCCTTCCACATGGTGTGGAGATAATACTCGCTAAGTTGATGAAGTCAACGAGACCCCTTCCACCCCGGGTGGAGATAGTATTTGTGGTGTAGATGCAAATAAGGCCCTATGGCCTCGCTGGTATGTCACATATGGAGGAGCACTTATATGCTCAGTCTCAGGAATGTCTGGCTGGTGTGAAGGCTCTCCCTCATCATGAACTATCTTGGGAGGTGGCTGTAACACTGAGAAGTAATCACGGGAGATGCAATCCTCCCAAGTAATGCCTTGCTGTGCCAACTGATGCATCACTATGATTTTGATCAACACGTAATGATATATGCTCTTATGCTGATGTGTTGGGCTCTTCCTTTGTACCAAAGTCACCATCCTCTCTATGTTGCGACACATGAAAAACGGAATGTTCATCATATGTACCCTCGTGAAATGCATCAACAAACGAACATGGTACACATAGAGACGCGAGAATCTGCCCTCGCAACTGAAATATCGAATGATGAGTTTCATCAATGGTGCAAACTCATCTCTCAGGAATCTGAAAGGAAAAACTATGCTCAAGTGTCTCATATACCCTGGTTTGATATATGGCTCATATTAGAATCTGTCTAACTTCTGGCGTTTGCTCCATTCCTCCCCTAAATTTGGTATCCCAGTGGCCTGAGCAATAGTCTCTGGTGACAAGGTGAAATCCACTCCGGCAAGGTTTACATGACCATCATGTAAATGTAGAACAAATAAACAGACTAATTCTTGATGATGCTAAGTTTGTGAGATCATCTCACAGTATTGGAAACATGATTGACGCCGAAAACAATCCATTGCAAGTGGGCAAGCTTGCAATTGAGCCAAAGAAGTAGGATCCTCCCTGACATGCTGACCACTTTTGCCACTTTTGTGATACCTCCATGGCACATTTGGCACATTTACCTCCGGTGTAGAATCACTGTCATACTTCTGCTCATAGACTGGCTCGGTCTCTGACATGACTTTGAAAACAAGATAGCTGGAATATATATGTTGGTATATAAACTGTGTGTACAATTGACTGTAAACTATTCTTTGCTCTAAAATGTTGTGACAAAGGGGACACAAATGCACAAAGGAATATTAGGAAAGGGAAAACATTAGGGAATTAGGGAATTGGAAATAAAAACAAGGGAATTAAGGAAGGAAAGGGAAATGAAAATCTTGGATTTTAGGGTTTTGGGATGTTAGGTAGGGATAATGTATTTTGTAATAGAGGTGAGGGACTAGGATTTGAGGGATTATAGTGTAGGATTAATGAGGGGAAAAATAAGGTTGAATTTGGGAATAGGAAACAAAGGGAAATGGGGAAAATCACAACCTTGGTTACACTCTGTTTTTGAACCCTACAGCAATTTTTTGCATTCAAACCCTACAACAATTTCATTGGCATAGGAGGGCTTTCCACTTGGATTTCTAAGGCAAACATATCATGAACCCATTACATTAATCTTTGAAAAGTGAAGCACAAGTAGTGGATGTGAGCCTACCTACAAATTTGTGCGGAGAGGAGGCAATTTGATGCCTTTCCAAGCAAATTTCAGGCTTAAAACCCAGTGCGCTATGCGCCTCACCCAACGTGCCGCATGCCTCTGATGCACCACGCACCCCTGAAACTACTCCAACTTCCTCACAAACTCACAATTTCGCTTTGGAATGATGTTCTTCACTCTTGGCATGCAAAATGAGTTGAAAATCTCATCAAATATCTTTATAAAGACTCCCTTTTTATTTTTGCTTGGTCCATAACCCATTTTGTAATGTTTTGTCGTTGACACTTTTTCAGGATTAATAGACTTCTGAACTTTTTTGTTTCCTCCTTAAATTTGGTTGAAATAATGATTTTCTTTGACAATTTTTATCAGGGATCGCTGTGATATGATTTGGCAAAGGAGACCAAGGCTGCGCTTGGATAATTCAAGAACTAAAAATATTGAATTTTTTTTACAAAAATGAGATGATGACTTATCTTCAAAATAGAGTTTTGAAGAGAAGTCCTAATTTATCTGTATGATGATGAAAATTATTGAGGTAACCATCTATCGAGGACATCCCTTTGGCCTGCTGGTCTTCTTAGACTTTGCAAAACAAAATTGACTCGACCCTAGACCTAATGACCGAGAACTCTTGTCATGACCTAGAAATTTGAAACAGGACTGTAAATGACCTTTGAATATTTGTTTTTATGAATAGACTTAAACCAGGAGTGCCAAGCACAAGGGAATGAGTGACACAAACCATTCCGTCAGAGTTATGGCATGCCTAACGAAATGCAACTGATCGAAACTGATGGGAAACCTAAACATGAAATGCAAAAAAGAGCTTTGATCTCTGACGGAGGGATAACTAGACTGACTCTAACATTGGCTCCAATGGGGATGGTAGCTCTTTAGAGATGACAAGAACCGCAGATCTCTGTAAGATCTAGACAATGCCTTCATCCATTGGGCGATGGAGTCATTATTCCAACACAAAATTTTGACAATTGGACTGAAAAACCAAAAACCACTTTGACCAAAACATATTCGAAACTAAAAGACTGATACAACTGACTTGACAAACTTAAACCAACTAACTTCCATTTTCAGAATTATAGCCTTTGTTAGATGATCCAAAAATACAATTTTATCATAGGTTATAAAATTAGAATAAAATAATTATTAATTTAAGATATTAAATTAATAATTATTATTCTAGAATGTTTAATTATTTAATGGAGACTTTTAGAATTAGCATATTGTTGTAACTAGATATGACTCTCCAAATGTGTCGTATCTTAGGCTCTATTTTAGGAGATTAGTTAGCTAGTTGGTTTGAATAGCATTTAATGTAAATGGACACTTGTTATTTAATAAGTGATCCATAATTAGAGGTAGTTAGAACATGGAGCTTATAAATAAGCTCATTGCAAGAGTGTTTGGTAGTTCGGGTGTAAGCTCTTGCAAATCAATTATGTAATTATTTTTTCTGATTAATAAAATTATGTGTCTGAGGACACTTATGTCTTTAAAATTGTAAGGGAAGTCTTGCATGAAATCTCATGCACCTTGCACACTCCATGATTGTCTTGTTCATCCTTTATGACACACCATTTTCCTGTGGCGTTCCTGGAACTATCTTCTCTATGAAAATTCCATGCTCTGAACAATAATTATCAAACTATGTGCTGTAGTATTCACCTCCATTGTCTAATATGAGAAACTTAAACTTATTTCCTAACTCATTCTCAACCAAATATTTCCATTTCTTGAAAGTATAAAATACATCATATTTATTTCGAATACAATAAATCCAAGTTCTCCTGGTTGCATCATCAATAAAAGTAACAAAATAGCGAGAGCCACCGAGAGATGATACTTGAGCAGGTCCCAATACATCTATATGCAAAAGCTATAATTTATTTCTCTTCTTTTCCCTCCCAACTTTAATAAATATGACTCTCTTCTATTTTCCACAAATACAATTTTCACATAAATCCAAATCAACATGCTTCCTTGGCAACAAATTTCTTGAGTGAAGAATTTGCATCCCCTTCTCACTCATGTGCCCGAGCCTATGATGCCAGCGTCTCGTATATGCTCCCTTGGAGGTTAAAGAATTAATAGAATTATAAATACTATTGCATAAATATAATGTACCAACCTTTTCTCCTTTTGCTATTACCAGGGCTCCTTTAGTGACCTTCCAGGTTTTGTCTGTGAAGTAGTTACACAACCTTCATCTCCCAACTACCCTGTTGAAATTAGATTTTTCTTCAGATATGGAAAATGCCTTAGCTTCTTCAATAGCCATTGGTTTCCATTTTATTTCTTTATAAAAACTTTACCCATTCCAATGAATTTTAATGGGTTTATCATCACCTAGACGAACTTGTCCAAAATCTCCTTGAACATAGTCATGAAAATGTTTCCTATCAGGTGTGGTATGGAGTGAGGCCCCTAAATCTATAGGCAGGAATCAAATATTCTCTAATGAAACAATCAAAGAATGTTGCAACACATCACTTGTCACATTCACTTCATGATTTTTCTCTTGTTGTCCATCTCCTTCTTTTCCCTTATGAGATTTATAGTCTTTCTTTAGGCATCCTTTCTTCCCACATTTACATCACACTATCTCTAATTTGGATTTGGATTTGCCTTTTCTTGACTTACTGCTATTTCCTTAACTCCTTCCTCTTTCCATTTTTATTCCCCTAGTCTTTGTAATCAAAGCATTACCTGATGTCTCACAAGAGATTTTATGTCGCATTTCCTCACTAAGGATGGCACCAACAACATCATCAAACTTTAAAGTACTAGATATAGAGACAAAGATACTAATACTCATAACCAGGCCATTCCAACTTCTTGGAAATGAGCACAAAAATAAAATATCCCTAACTTCATCATCAAAATTTAATACTAGATAACTTAACTGACACGTAACCGTGTTAAATTGATTTAAATAATCAACAACAGATCCACCTTCTAACATCTTCATATTAAATATACGCGTCATAAGAAATACCTTATTTGAGGCCGAGGTTTTTTCATATAGTTTGGCCAATTCCGTCATTAAACCTTTTGTTTTCATTTCCTTTGAAATGTTGAATGTCACTGACGTTGCCAACCACAACTGTATTGTTCCTAGTGCCCTTTTGTCGGGAATATCCCATTCTACTTCTTCCATACTCGTCAGCTTCTTTGATTTTCCACTCAATGGTAGGTACAAATATTTTTGATAAAGATAATCTTCCATAGATGGTAGTTTTGTCCATTAAATTTCTCGACCCTAAACCTACCATCATTCGTCATTGCTCCCACTCGAACCATCAACCCTTCTCTCCTATGATTTTTTCATCCAAATAAACCTTCAGCTTTGAAACCCATTTTTAGAAATTAATTAATGGAGCAATGAAATACACAAAATATTGTGGAAACACAAAATAATAAAGTGCATAAAACAAGAGAGACACAGATATACATGGTTCACCTAATTTGGGCTACGTCCATTGAGAAATATCCAATCCTTCCTTTTATATTATCCAACAAAATGAAGAGATACAACCTAAAATAGATCTACTGTAATTTCCTCTTCCCTCTCACACAGTCTCCTCTCTTTGCCTCGCTCAGAATAATAATACACATCTGCAATATAATTCCATCATATTAACCAAGGGGTTTCCTTCTAGGGTGAAAAAAACCCTAATTGAAACATAATTTCTACCATAAAATCATCCCCCTAATGAACGACCCAGATTGACTATGAAATTACAATATTTTGCAAGATAATTTTTCATCTATTTTTAGCTTGGGGGCGCTTCCCATGAGCCCCCACTAGGGGGGCTCCAAACATGTAGTCGCACCCCTGGACCCCCCAGGCAACAATAGTGGGGGGGAGAGCCCCCCAACACCCCCCTGCCAGGGATTGGGATCCAAATGCGGCTAAAACAAGACCTCTAAATCAAGAAGATAATTAAGCTCCACATCCAACAAAACATCTATTAGAATTTCCTGATGATTTACCCTAAGTATGACCCAAGTTTCAGCCTTTGAAACCACCGAGAAGAAAAGTTATCAAGAAAATGTCAAACTGACCTTATTTTAGGAGCATTCATGAAGTTTGACTTTCCTAGAGAATTAACTATGAAAATATGGTGAATCAATACTTGAAAATTGAACCAGATGATTAGTGGTATTTCTCCTCAGCTATGATCCAAGTTTTAGTCTCTAGAATGTCCCAAATTAAAATTTATGAAAAAAATGCCAAGATGGTCTATTTTATGAAGCATTTAGGAAACTCACTTCCTCATATCATGCATTGAAAATACGGCGAACCAAGGTCTGAAAATTGAACTAGTCAATCAACAAGATATCCCCTCACTATTATCCAAGTTTCATGCATTGGAATTTCCCAGAAGAAAAGTTATAGTGAAAATTCCAAGATGACTTGTTTACCCTATAAATCACATTTTGGGTTTCCACCAATAAACTCCATGAAATCACTTATAACCTATAAAGGAAATTAAAGAAAACATAACCTGTAGTTAACAATTAAATCATGAAATTAACAGGGAAGACATGCAATGATCCAAAATTATCATGTATTTCCCATGCATCCAGATTCATTTAAATCCACTGCTCCGAAATTTACTATCACAACCAACACTATAATCATGAATAAAATAATATAAAAATGAAAAAGTTTCTTTCATATCACTAAATCATTCATGTAAGAAATATCAATAACACAAAAATAAACATATATATTATAACCATAAAAGATTGGGACAAAAGTAGGGTGAGCCATGTTGCACCTCACCTTAGGGTTAGTTGTGCTACAATTTTTCTAATAGTTGGCCACCCCAATGCCAAATCTTGATGCCTTGAGGGAAGAACTAAACTCAGGGATTCAACACATAGTTTATAGAACAAATTTAATGCAAAAAGTGATGGCCACTCTCCATACATAGAAAAACCTGAGTCTCTGTCACTCACACCTCTTAATCAGTCACAGGGTCTAAAACTCTTTGGGTTCTGCCACCATTTCTCTTTCCAAATAAAATTTATGAGTGAGATAATATGAGAGAAAATCTAAGGAAAAAATGATAACCATGAACCCCTTGATTATGTATCACTATTTTTATAATCACACCTTGACCCTCCATCTTCCCAATCTTTAACTAGAAGCTTCTTGGGAATACTAACCATCACATCAAGGGAAAATATTCTTTATTCAAGCAAGGCTAGGATTTCTCCCACCCCCATTAGATATTTTTCTCCCTAGTCAAGTTCCCCCCCACCCCAAGCCATCATGATTTGTTGGATTCTCCCTTCCTTTAGCTGTAGATTTGCTATTATTAAAATAGAATAATACATCACATAATAAAGTTAAGTACATAATATATTTTTTGGTAACCCAACATTACAATCATTTCAATATATCAAAAATTTTGGGGAAATGGAAAGGGGGTGTGATAATCCCCTATGTCTCAAAGGAACACCATCCTTGGTGTTCTCATCAATATTGGACCTTCTTTGGTTGTAGCAACACTAACCTTGGTGTTGTGTTTCATTGCAACAATGGTCTTCATCCTTTCCTTAACTAAATCAAATATTTGGTTCTCTTCAATTGTTCTCCTTTTATCATTGTGTATGTTATGTTCAATTTGGCTATCTTTGGACCTTATATAATTTCCTTGTATAAGACCAAAATTTCCTGCAAAAAATACATTACCACATTTAGTATTACAGACTAAAATCACAAGTTTTATATGTGAAAACCATTGTTCTATTACTTATAGTCTTAGACACACAATGCCTATCTTATCTTGCATATCAACCTGCATACTTCCATCAATGTTCCATTTAGTACCTACAACAAAAGATCAAGATCTCTCACGTGTTACAATTAATTTTCTTATTTAGCCGGTAATCCTTCTATAAGAAGATTTGATTTTCTCCAAAATAAGATGAATCTCTAATATATAAGGTTTTAAACCAATACTTGGTATGGTTTTTATTTGCCTCCTTTCTCTCCACAAGTAACAAGTTTATCTCACTATTTGCATTGGATAGGCCCTCTTATATTCACATCCTAGTAAGCATGTGACCAATTTATTCTCCCACTAGTTACTCACCCATCTAGGCCGAGGAAACCCCCATCCTTGGGTGATATACATATCCTATGGGTGATTTACATATCCTATGGATTTCCTATATGAGATGATTGAAGCTATTATTAAATTATTATAGTGAAGTTCCCTTCTAGTGTGCTCTAACATAAATTACACTACATTTCTCATGGAGTTTTATAATCAATGTGCACTTTATGACTTGCTCCCATGAGGTAATCAAAGCGTGTCACAAGGTTGCGATTTCACCACAATGGCCTTGTTTCTATTCTCTTTGCTTCATTATTTTACATATATCACAAAATTCAATACCCAAGAGATATGCTCAAAATTTTCAAATTATAAATTTTAATTGCCCAAATTTGCTTCATTTAGAAACCAGATCTCACAAACACAAGAATTTTAGTTATGATGTTGGGCCTCCTTAAATGTAGGTGGTGATATTTCTATTTGTAATAGTGGCTTCTTTCTCGCACCCCATTCCAGCATGATATCTACAATATGAACTTTTAATTAGCCAAATAGTGGTAAGTGTTCATACATAAAGGAATTTCATTGCAAAATTTACAACATCCCTTGAGGTGATCTTAGAATTATTATGCACATAATAATTCTATAACTTTCAATTGATTTTAGATAGATTGAAATGGAACTATAATTACATTATATTTTCATCACAATCATTCTAAGCATTTGTTAATGCAATCAAACATTTATTCCAACAACCCAAAGAGTCAAAACCGAGAGTTACATAACCACTTTCTCCATTAAGATACATATCTCTAAATTCATGAGTAATTAGTTTCCACTTTGTTTTGCAGGATGAGTTATTCATGCCCCTCATTTCACTACTCAAAAATTCCTTAATATTATTAGGTTATTTCCTTTCATGGCATTCAATTATGCAATTGATTTTTCCATACAAGCAAGGATGCACTCAATGCACCTAACATTTGTATCATCGTGATTCATAATGCGAGTGTCATGACCAAATCATATCATAGTAATTCATATATGCATCACAAAGATTCTAGTAATATTGACAAACTGGAGGCTTATTACCATTTTCATAACCCATTAGGTATTAATGAAAAACTTCCTTTCATATATCAACAATTCCATACAATCCTCACATTGACTAGGAAAAAACAATCCTTCCACCACATGTTCCTTATCGACGATCTTAACATTATATGATTTAATCAGTTGTCTTAAGCTTAGAAACTATTGTGCCAATACTCATCGACTCATGAACAAAATGTAGTCCCTATAGTTACTTCATACCTCCCACATTTTCATGTAATCTCTGAATGCATTACCGAACATATTTTATATCATGAGTGTATTGTTCATTCATTTAATGTTTGTTAAACATGGAAAATCAATGCATGAACATATTTGTATTATTTTACTAAATATTTATGTGCTCACAAATTTTTTTCCTTAAGTGCACCCCTTCTTGGGATCCACACAATACATGTATTAAATTGAATAAGCAAGAAATATAAAATTCAATTAAAAATAATTCTTACCCAATTCCTTTACATTTTTAGTTTAACTTGTTGTTTTCCTTCTTACTTATAAGGGAGATTGCTAGAGGAAGTTGGGATATTCAATTTCAACATGGAGGTTGAAATATCTTCCTTTAATAGGTTGATTTTGTTTTATTTGCGCTAGAATACAAGAGGAAAAACACCATACCTCCTTGGGTGAACCCACAAGGTAAAGAGGTTGAAATTAAATACAAGAGTGGGTTGTGCTAGTAGGGGCAGAGTGGGACAAGGTCAATAGGCTGAGGAGTCGGATAGGGAATTGTTGTAACAAAATCCCCATGAACATGAAAACAAAAAAGAACCACTAGATGTAAATTCAAAAACAAGAGGAAGAGTGAAGGACACATGGTTTAACAATCGACATATGGTTGTGATAGTGGCAGTGGAGGCCAAAAATGGAATTATCGAGAAGGAGAAGGAAAATAATAGGGGGAGTGCATTTGAGAGGCTTCGATGGAGAGAGAAGTACAAGATTCAAGCAAGGTAAAAGAATGAGAATTTGTCATGAAGAGGAAGGTTAATGAAGAAATAAAATTGGGGCAGAGTGAGTTTCTCAGTAGCAAACGAGTTGAAGAAACCAAGAGGGTTTTATGGTTGAAAATAAAGAGTGGTGGCTTGCCAACAACTTGCAAAGACACTCATAGTGGTTTTCATTCGGACTAAATAACCCACTGGTAAGCTTATGGATTGAGGAACCTACTAGCTAGGGGATAGAGATACTCAGGTACTTGGAGGTTGCAGAAACACCAGATGTGGCCCTAAGCTAGGAACACTAGTGTTTTCATCTCTGAAGAACTATGTAACAAGGGTGATCTTTGTGCTTCCATTGTAGTTTATCTAGCTGAATAACCTTCACATATTAAGCTCTCCTCCTCTTGTGACTAATTGGTGGTTTTCCCAAGGATTGAAGAATCCACTATGTGTGTCTTACCTTAGGAAACCACTCGGGAGTTGTGGATTAATGAATCTATTGTCTTGTCAATATTTTTTCCAGCTAAAGAACCTTCCCATATTTGCATAAAGACTCTCCTCATGTGACTAAGAGTGGCTTGTATTGGGACTAAAAACCACTAGCAAACATGTGGACTTATGAATCTACTGTTCTATCAGTAGTTTGTTTAATTGAGGAACCTTCCCATGTTATTATGAAGCTATTCCCTTTGATTAGAGATGTGATTTTCTGTGCTTACAAAGGATACTTGTGTTGTATTTAAATGGGTTAAGGCTCTGTGCCATTATTATGGAGAACATTTGAAGGAAAAAAATTCCCCGTGTATTTTATTACCTAAATAGTTAGTGGATGGAGGTGGTGTAGCCTTAGGGACATTGTTTTGGATGATAACATTGAGTTTACATGGGTAATAACTCCTCCTTAAGATTTAGAATTTGAATAAGGGGTGATAGTTGCAATAAGTATTGGTTATAGCTCATTTGAGGTTGGGTGGTGAGTTGAAGCTCCAAATTAGTTTCAAGACTTCTCTTATAAGATACGTGTTTACTCAATCTCTTGCGCATCGAATGTCATGCATATGCTTATTTTGTCGATTTGATGACTTCTTTTAATGATGGTTCAATGTGTTGGTTTAATGCTTCTATTGAGCTGAGGAACATAAATTCCTTTGTAAATGAATAATGCTGAGTTTTTTACTACTGATGAGAAATGGCCGATTCTTGTCTGTCTATTAAGTTAGTGTTTTCTTATTCTTTCATGTATTGAATTTCTACATATCATCCACTAAGATTTTAAATTGTTTACATTAAGATGAAAACATGAGGTTATTTGATAAAAGAGGGATGATGTTACCATTGAATATCCTCTAAGGAATGTGATTATTATTTTGTCCATTACATGTCTGTATTTTGGTCTAAATGGCATGAGTAATGAGAGAGAGGCCCTCCCTATTAACTTAATTGAATTCTTGAATTGAAATAACTTGGTTATCAGGGTTTGGTTTTTGTATCAAAAAACATAGGAGGTCACTGTTGGGATGGACTCAGTTTGTATTAAGATCAAGAGGGATAGGCCTTGTGCCTTGTAGTGCCCTAATGGAGAGGCACCATGATTGTATGTTTAGGGCTCGATAGACTCATGCATGGCATCATAGCAATACTGATGTATCTACATTTATATGTGTAGGGGTAAATTCAAGAAGGGTAGAAAAAACTAGCTAATTGTTGATGGCCACACTCACGTGTGTGTGTGTGTGTGTGTATAACATGACTTGGAACTGTCAAGTGATAGGAGGAGTTATCATCCTAAGGCCTTGGGGCACCAGGCCACTGGAGGATTCAATAATGTGCATATGTGGCGTAGGGAGATGGGGCCAGGATGGATGGTAGGTCTAACAATTGATGGTCTAGGCATCGCTTAGGCCACAGGGCTAATAAATTATGCGATCGCTAAGAACACAAAAATTTATCAAAATGGAGAAATTCAAATTTACAAGGGGCCGAGAAGCTAGTGGGGAAAAGGATTCATGGTGTGTGACATGGAAAGAGGGGGTTGACATGGTTCCTTCATGGCATGGCATATGCCATTCAAAATTGACCTTTTGGTAGGGCTAAGTGGGAGAAAATTGAGTGACGCATGGAACTTCAATAGGAGGCCATGTGGAGGTTATGATGTTAGTATGATGTTAAGTCAGAGGGCGTCGTAAAAGTGATAGCGAAGTGGGCCAACAAATAGAGGCTATTAGAAGGGAAAGTGTACAATAGGTTATAGGAAAATTGTTGTCTCAACCAACAGCCATCGGGTAGTGCAGATATGTGCCAAGTATTGTGAAGGGAAATGGATGGATGCTAATAGATGGAGGGAGTAACCAGAAGTAAATGAGAATCTCATAATGCCAGATTATTGGGCACCAGACCTAGAGCATAGGGGTTAAGTGTGAAGGGGGGTGAAGAGTATGTGTTGATAGTCTGTGGTAGACGAAGAGCCCTCCATTGAGTAATGTGATTTTTAATGTCCCATACTTCTTGGGTTGTTCATAGGGTGTAGGCGGAAAATGCATTATAGTGGGGAATGGTAAATTGCAACCCATGGGCGAGGGTTCGATGGGGGCCACAAGGGGGTGATGTGGTCCATTCAAGGATGACCTAGTGAAGGATGACATATGATGTGGAATTTTCGAGAGTGATACATGGCTTGTCATGGATTGCCAGATGGGCACTATGTGGGGTCCACATGGGTGCCACATGGCATAACCAAGTGACATTGTGAATGATCACTAGGTAAATGTTTAATCAACCATATATTTCAATCCATAAGTTAGATTGGGGTAAAATTTATATCTTAGAAAGGTATTGATGAGAAATACACGATGGTGATGCTTATTTTTTACTTTAAGAAGTTTAAAAAAGAGAGAAAAATTTAGACCCCATTTCCATAATAGGAATTTGGAGATCGAGTCATCATATTAACTCCCTCCTATTAGCCTTAATGTGGGCTATTGTTGGTAAGGGGGTATGTTACAAAGTGATATCAGAGAAAATGTTCAATGCTAGACCTTTCGGAATAAGTTGGTGCCCTCTTACATAATTAACAGAGTAGTAGGTCCAATGCTTGGATCATTGGAGATGGATTGGAGCTCTAGCTCTAGGTGCAACAGCAGAATGGAATATGATTGTATACTACTTGTAACATTTGATTTTGGATTGTATGCTTACTACAAGGATGTTATGGTATGATTGATTTTATTGAAAAATGAAAGGGTATTGCATGTGTTTTCTAATCGGATTTTGAAGGTGTGGATAGTCTATTATTGTGACCATGGATGCTTGTTATTTCCTTATTTTTGTAGAACTTATTCCATGATTTTGGTGCATAATTTTTATAGTGTACCAACACTATTGGCTAAGTGGTATGTTCATACACACTTGTGATGAATGTGCATGTGAAAGCTCTCAAAGTAAGAGGAATTGGGGAAATCCCTGTGTTGCTTGTATTGCACAGTATAGCTATTTCTAATTGGATCTCTCTCTCTCTCTCTCTCTCTCTCTCTCTCTCTCTTCTCTTCCTCTGTCTCTATATATATTATATATTATATAATATATATTATATAAAATTTTAAAATTTAAAAAAACTGCCTATTACATACAAATATTATAATATGAGAACAACAAATTCCATATATATGATATATAATATATGGGGAAATTGTTGTTCTCAAATATTATAAAATATCTGTATGATATAGGCAGTTTTTAAGATTTTTAAATTGTATGACTGGTATCTGTGTGTGTGTGTGTGTGTTTGCAAATGCATTCCTGTATTAGGATGCAGTGAAGGAACATTGATGTTTCCTCGTATGACACAATTTTAGTAGAGAACCATAATAGTAGTAGGATAAGCAATTTCTCCTTAAAAGTATGAGTATGTAAGTGACAAGAATTACAATTGGCATGTTTGGGTAACCCGATAGGGCTACCTAATCAGTTTCAAGGAACTTGGAGTAGCCAAGTGAGTTGGTTTAATCCATGGGATAATGGATAGGGATATGGTAACCATGAAAATGTCACAAAGGAGTTTCTATAAACCTTTATCTTACCTGATATATGTGAATATATATATATATATATATATCCCATTGTGACTGACAGGTTCTTGTGAGGAAGAATGGTGGTTTAAAATTTTCTATAATGCATATGTGAATGGCTAGTTGAGATAATATAAATAAGTTGTCTAATGATATTCCTAATTATGAGAGGAATCAATGGGGAAGGGGAAATACTGAGCTAATTTATGATTTTAATTATCATGTGATTATGAATTTTATGTGCCCATGTTGTATCGTGATTAATGGCAAGGAAATTTTGATGATTGTGGCGGTAGGTATATGAACTACTAACTGAAGTCCTTGACCATAGGATTGGGCATGTACTTCACTAAGTGTTGTGCTCATGTCACAAGAGAGTTTTGTGGAGCAAATATGCTCAGATGACAATCAAGATGAGAAACCTAGAAGGCTTGTTGGCTGAGAATCATAGAGCACTAGCTGTGCACTTGGGGCTAATAAATCGACTGGAGACTATGCCAGTTGAGTACTTCTGAGAGGTTAGGGTACCCTAGGGCTAGTGGGTTGATAACACCTAATGTCACCTAGGGGGAAGGCTAAGAACACAGGTGGAAGCACCATTGAGAAGTTGCTGGAAAAGTTCACTCTTATTCCAATAGAGGGAAACATAACTAAAAACCTCATAGATAGATAGATAGACGTATACGTCTCTCTTCAAAAGTTGAATTAAGACTCTTTGTGCTCTACCTGAATCCCTACACTAGATAGTTTTGTGTAACAATGAGAATATGTTGAGAACAAATGATAAGTGGGATTTGAAAATAACATATGTGTGAATGGTTGAGTACCCATCCATGGGACTATATGTGAAGATGGTGTTGACTAAATACTATGTGGAGTGGGATAACCACAATAAGTATTGTGCCTTGGGTCTAAGAAAACACACATTGTTGGAAACCACACTAAGTGGTTAAATTGGAGCGATGTTGAATGCAGTACCTTGGGGGATGAGAAGATATTCAAATGGGCTAGGCCTAAAAGACAAGGAGGCAAAGAGTTAAGATTTAAATTATTTCAATTTATTTATGATGAATCTCATGAAAGATTATATGGAATGATGTAGGAATGTATGGGAACTACCCAACTTGGGTGAATAAATATCATTGAAAACATGAACAATAAAAACTTGAAGATATTAGAGTGTCCAACAAAAGTACTATAAATTTCAAAAAGAGCCATTGAAAGATGGTTGATTTAATGAATTCTATATCCATTGAGTTGCCAGGTAAGAAACTATGTATGTGAAAGCTTAATATAAATGAGATGTAAATATAAATCTCATTGTGATTTATATTGTAATTAAGCATGTTTTCTTTTGTGTTTAGGAATCATAACACCAAGGATGGTATTCCTGGAAGGGGGTGTGGTTTTTGACAACTGAAGGATTATTCTCCTATCATAAACACTTGAATTATTTTTATTAAAATTAAAATGGTTGAGAAATTGGGACACATATTCCACAACATAGGGAAGGAAGATTGCTTGAGGAAGATGGAATATTTAATTTCAACATGCAGGCTGAAGTATTTTCCTTTAATAGGATGACATGTTTTAATTAGGGTGGAAGAGAAGAGGACAACCACCATACCTTCTTGGGTGTGTTGGGTGTGGAGCCTGATTATATGTTGTATTCAAAGGTATTGCCGCATTGGACCCCAGTTCGTAATGGGGCGACAAATCTGCCTGTAAAATATATGTTGCAGGGGGGCTCCAGGGGGGCGGTTGCGACCTTTGGGAGCCCCCCCCTGGCGAGGGATCAGGGGCAGCGTCCCCAAAGCTAAAAATAGATGTAAAATTTCCTTGTAAAATGTTTTAATTTCGTAGTCAATCTGGGCCATTCATTAGGTGGAGATTTGAAAGTAGAGGATATGTTTAATTTAGGGGTTTTTTTCCCTAGACGGGAACCCTTCACTATATATGAGGGGATTGTATTGCGTCTATGCATATCTGTATTCTAAGTGAGGAAGAGAGAGGAGATTGAGAGCGAAGAGGGGATTATAGTGGATATGTTGTAGGTTGTATCTCTTTAGTTTGCTAGATAATATAAAAGGAAGGACTGGGTGTTTCTCGGTGGACATAGCCCAAACTGGGTGAACCACGTATATTTGTGTCTCTCTTGTTTTATGCGTTTTCTGTGTTTATATTTCTAAAATATTTTATGTGTTTCATTGCTCTGTAATATATAATTTACTAACAATTAGTATGAGAGCCGAAGGTCTATTTGGCTGATAAACGCGCAGGAGAGAAGGGTTCCTGGTTCGAGTGGGAGCAATCGCGGAAGATGGTAGGTTTAGGGTCGAAAAATTTAACGGCCAAAACTACTAGTTGTGGAAGATGCAGATGGAAGATTATTTGTACTAGAGAGATCTGTACCAACCATTGAGTGGAAAGGCAAAGAAGTTGATGAGTATGACAGACACAAAATGGGATATTCTCGACAAAAAAGCACTTGGAACAATATGGTTGTGCCTAGAGGCATCGGTAGCGTTTAATATTTCAAAGGAAACGAAAATAGAGGGTTTAATGTTGACATTGGCCAAACTAAATGAAAAACCCTTGGCCTCAAATAAGGTATTTCTTATGAAGCATTTATTTAATATGAAGATGTTAGAAGGTGGATCTGTTGCTCATCATTAAATGAATTTAATACAGTTACCAGTGAGTTAAGTTTTGTAGGGGTAACTTTTGATGATGAAGTTAGGGCTTTGTTATTTTTGTGCTCATTGCCAGAAAGTTGGAATGGTTTAGTTATGGCCATTAGTAACTCTATCTCTGGATATAGTACTTTAAAGTTTGTTGATGTTGTTGGTGCAATCCTTAGTGAGGAAATGTGACGGAAGAGCTCCGGTGAGACATCAGGTAATGCTTTGACTGTAGAGACTAGGGAAAGAAAAATGGAAAGAGGAAAGACCCCTAGTTATCACAGTAAGTCAATAAAAGGTAGATACAAGCCCAGATTAGGGATAGTGTGTTGGAAATGCGGGAAAAAAGGACACCTAAAGAGATACTGCAAGTCTCAGAAGGGAAAAGAAGGAGACACACAACAAGAAAACAATCATGAAGTGAATGTGACAAGTGATGTGTTGCAATATTCTTTGGTTCTTTCATTAGAAAATATTATTGCTGCCTGGGTGGTAGATTCAGGGGCCTCATTCCATGCCACACTTGATAGGAAACATTTTCATGATTATGTTCAAGGAGATTTTGGATAGGTTCGATTGGGTGATGATAAACCCCGTAAAATCATTTGAATGGGTACAGTTTTCATAAAAAATAAAAATGGAAATCAATGGATATTGAAGGAGGTAAGGCATGTTCTAGATCTGAAGAAAAATTTGTTTTCAACAGGGCAGTTGGGAGGTGAAGGATGTGTAACTACTTTCACAAATAAAACTTGGAAGGCCAGTAAAAGATACCTGGTAATAGAGAAAGGAGAAAAGGTTGGTACATTGCACTTATGCATTGGTATTTCTAATTCTGTGAATGCTTTAAACTCTATAGGAGAGGATACAATGTTGTGGAATCATAGGCTCGGGCACATGAGTGAGAAGGGGATGCAGATTCTTCACTCAAGAAATTAGTTGCCAGGTTTGAAGCATGTTGATTTAAAATTCTGAGAATTGTGTTTATGGAAAATAGAAGAGAGTCAGATTCCTCAGAGTTGGGAAAAAAATAAGAGTGAAAAATTAGAGCTTGTGCATACAGATGTATGGGGACCTGCTCAGGTATCATCTCTTGGTGGCTCTCGTTATTATGTTATTTTTATTGATGATGCAACCAAAAAAACCTAGATTTATTGTATTCGAAATAAATCTGATGTATTTGATACTTTCAAGAAATGGAAAGATTTGGTTGAAAATGAGACATGAAAAAGGTTGAAGTGCCTTAGATCAGACAATGGAGGTGAATATTGCAGTAAAGAGTTTAAAAGGTACTATTTAGAGAATGGAATTCACAGAGAGAGGACAGTTCCAGGAATACCACAAGAAAATAGTGTGTCAGAAAGGATGAACAGGACAATCACGGAGAGTGCAAGGTGCATGAGATTGCATGCAGGACTGCCTTTACAATTTTGGGCAGATGTTGTCGATACTATTCTTTATCTAATAAACAGAGGGCCTTTAAGTTCCTTGGATGGTGGTATTCCAGAGGAGGCATGGACAGGTAAAAAGGTAAACTACTCATTTTTAAAAACTTTTGGTTGTGAAGCCTTTGTCCACATGAATAAAGAAAATAGAACAAAGCTTGAGGCAAAATCAAATAAATTTACTTTTATTGGATATGGTGTCAATGATTTTGGTTATCGCTTTTATGATTATGAAAAACACAAAATCATTAGGAGTAGAGATGTCATATTCAATGAAAATGTTTCGTATAAGGATCTGCTGCAAGAAAGGAAATAAGAAAAAGAAAACATATAATACACAGTGCTTGATGAGATCACAGAAAAAGTGATGGTGCCTAAAAATCATAATGATCAATGATTAGAACAACAACCACAACTACAACAAGCACCTCAAACACCTGAAAGTGGTGTTAGAAGATCTACCTGGATAAGTAGACCCCTTGAACGATACTCTCCTTCATTATATTATATATTGTTAACTGATTATCATGGAAAATTTTAGGGGCCAATTTTCGCCCTTGGGCTAAATTAAGGGGTTTTATATTTTTATTGGGCGAATATTTTGCATCATAGTACATTGTTGCAAATTGCCTCAAATTTATTTTATAAAAAAATTAGGTATGGAGGTTAGCCCACCTTATTTTAAGGGAGAGGGTAAAGAAAGTAAATTTAGCCCTTGAAATTAGGAGTTACAATATTCCATTTGCCCTCATTTTCAAGAAAATGTATTTATGATAGTTATAAATAAAAATATAAATATAGTGAGGTATGGTAAATAATAAAGCTTTTTTTACCTACTCAAAGGTATGGTAAATAAAAAAATACAAATAAACTGAGGTATGGTAAGATAATAAAGCCTTTCTATATTTAGTCCATAAGCATCTTTCTATTTAGAAGGTTCAAAAATGACGTTTTCATTAAAGTGAATCCCATATGGGCCAAATACCATATTATAAAAGAGTATGTAAATTAATAAAAATATAAATAAACGAGAGGTATGTGTTAAATAAAAAACATTTTTATATTTAACCTCCCATAATGTACCATTATACTTTATGAACATGCAAGTGGGTAAAAAATAAAACATAAATAAAGTGGGAGGTATGGTAAATAAATAAAATATAAAAAACTAATAGGTATAGAGTAAATAAATAAAACCTCTTTCTATATTTAGTCCATAAACCTCTTTCTATTTAAAGAAGGCTAAAAAAAGAGGTTTTATTTAATTGAAACCTATTGGGCAAATACATATTTATAATGAGGAGTAAAATAATAAAAATATAAAATAAATGATATGATGGTAAAATAAAAAACATTTTTTATTTTACTCAAGCCACTATATTTAACGAACACTCAAAAGGTTTATATATAGTGAAAGCCTAATGGGCCAAATACCATGGGCAAATAATTATTAATACCATGCAAAAAAACATTATTAACCCTAATATTAGTATTAATAAAAATAAAGATGGCACATGGTATTGACCCATGGTATTCACATGGAATGCCGCCTATTTAAAGGGGGAAATTACACTAGCATAGATCCATCTTTACTCTGGATCAAATATCGTGATATGCAAACTAACATAGAGAGAAAAAATATTTGATCCCTCTCGGGGCTTGGTATATCAAGAGTAAAAATGGATCTTGTAATTTAATGTCACTTAAACATTTTCACTTGGTTAAAAAAAAAAAAAAATCAATTATTATTTTTATTAATTTTTATAAATTACTAATAGTAGTTTTTAAGCTCCAGGTTTATGATAACCCATGGTATCGACCCATGGTAATACCATATATTCATGTGACCATAGACTATTTAAAAGGGAAATTCTATCAGCTTAGATCCATCTTAATTCTAGATCTACCAAGTGCTGGGAGGGATAAATAGATTTCATCCCTCTACGAGTGGTAGATGTGGATTTAAGATGGATATAGGTTGGTTTTTGTGATAATGAAGATATTGAATAGACTTATGAAACTATATTGTAAAAAAAATCTTAAGGTGCATGGTTTAAGCTACATTTAGTCACTTCACAAAATTTAGTAAAAATTACTGATACCTCCATTAATATTGGTTTTTCTAATTTAACAAAAAAAATAATTCAAAACAATGAAATCTTAACTCTTTCCACATCACCCTCGTAGAAGAGAGATAGTCGCTGCCTAGATTTCCCACCATTTTTCGAACATTCTCAATATGATATCTTCATGAAAGAGTTAAGGTACAGATCTTGGATTAGTTATTTGAAAAATATGCTGGTTTGTACAACCTTTCATGTTCTCTGCTATTCTTATTTTGTCATAATGATCTATATGGGTTGGGTCACTATACCATATTGTCCTAAAAGGAGGAGATTGTGCACCAAAAATGAAATTAATCCACATGTTACAATGCTGTTAAAAATGGTATGAAGGCAATGAATTATGCTAATAAGAAATTTAGATTAGGAGAGACGTAATTAAATTTTATTATTTAATTGAAGATTTCCAATTAAAATAATAATAAATATACATCTATATATTGATTGGAAGGCTTCTGAAAATGGTCACTTCTTTCCATTAGATATCCTTCATGCCTTTGGGATACCTACTACTTCATTATATTATATAGTTGGGGCTTGCTACTTGTTGGCGTGTTGGGGTAAGCAAACTTGATGTGTTTTTTTATCTCACAGTTGGAGTCTATGGAATAAGAAAGAAATTGGATAGCTTGGCAGAAGTGGTAGCCTGACAAAAGTGGTAGAGAAAACATTAATCTCTCATACCATGACAAACATGGCCACTAAAACTTGCAACATTGTTTGTAGGAAGTGAAAATTATGTTTATTTTTTCCAAACATGAATGTTAGTATATTATAGTTTAATGAATATGTTTTATTATTATCATATATGGTTTCATACTTTAACAAAACATTCGCGAAGACTTCACAGTGTTTTATTATTCAGTGAAATATTTGCCATAAATTTACAAGATAATATAATCTGTGTGAGATTCACCAATTTATTATTTATAATATATATATATTATATTAGTGATAAAATTGCCTCCCATTTTTCCTACGTATCATGGGGATTCGCCGATTTATTATACATATATGTTAAACACACATGGACAACAAGGGAGATATGAAAGATAAAAAATGCAAGTACAATTTTTATTGACAAATGATATACATTTATAGTACATTATGTGACCATTGGGTTTCACATCCCAAGGTCTCTTGGACTCGTTTTGTCCATTCAGCTTCCACACTAACCCATTGAGGATTAGGTGTCCAACATTCCCCCCCTTAATCCGAAGGGTTATGTATGAGTCCAAGAAGAGAACTGTAATACAAAATTTGCAAATATGCATGGCAGCACTAGGCTGAATGTGCTCACTGAAATGTTGGTATAAAGGGCGGTGGTTTAAGGATGACCACCAACACTGGAACGCTTAGTGTAGTTCCCAGAACTCTTCCAAAACTGGCAAGAAGCTGAAGTCTTCTGGTAGAGGAAGTGCTCCTATTGTTTTGAAGAGGGAAACCTTCAACCAATAAAGGGAGGTCTCACCCTGCATAAAAGGGAGAACCTCAACCTGAAAAGGGAAGTCTCAACCTATGATGGTTTAAGGATGACCAACAACTCTGGAATGCTTAATGCAATTTCTGGAACTCTTCCAAAACTGGCAAGAAGCTGGAGTCTTCTACTAGAGGAAGTGTTCTCAATTTTTTGGATTTAAGAGATTTGTGGTTTGCATCTTTTGAATCAGTGACCGGAGAATCCACAGTATGAACATTTTTATGCCAACGTTTCAAATCCCAAATGGGATCCATCATCAGGACTTATGAATGATGATAAAAGATGAGTAGCTTTAGAGAAATAAATACTAATGAGGAAAAAATTTTCGGATTAGCACACTGTCAGCTGGGACATTTATTTATTAATT
>APFE031117816.1:0-12115 GCA_000404065.3 Pinus taeda
GGGGGAGTTACATATACATCTTGGATCCAAAGGTTTTTTATTGTGGTGTTTACGAACATGGAAGACAGAGACAAAATTTTTGAAGGAGGGCCATACTTCTTTGCAGCTGCTAGTCTCTATATGTGGCTATGGATGATGAACTTTGTGCTAGAATGAGAAACCTTCACTTCAGTACCGATATGGATTCGACTATACTCCTTACATTTAGATTACTGGATGCCAGAAAATTTAGAACCTATAGGCAATAAATTAGGTCATTTCTTAAAAATTTCAGAGGCAACTCTAAGGGGAAAATATACATCCTATGCCCATATATGTGTGGAGATGGACCTATCAGGAGCCCTTCCAGATGAGGTCATTTTATAAGTCTATGATGAGGAATGGGTTCAAATAGTTGACTATGAACACATCCCACTCAGATGTCACAAATGTCATGAGCATGGGCATCTATCCAGATACTATCCTCTTAATAGAAGGGAGGAAAACCTAAAAACCAACAAAGGAAAAGACCAGACAGGTTTCACCAAAGTAGGAGGAAAAGGAAAATGAGGAGGAAGGAAGACACAAAAGAACCCTATTGTGAATGATAAAATAAAATGTTACAACAGTTTTGATATCTTAGGAGAAAAAGAAGCTAATGGAGGGGATAAAGAGAGTACAGAGAATCAGACATCAAGGGGGGAAGAAAAAGAGACCAGCATGGAGTTCACTCAGGAACAGAATAAATAGACGACGAACCCTTTGAGTACCATGGAAATAGAAAAAGACCAGGAAATGACTCAAAGTGAAAGTGGTACAGAGGATCAAGATTTATAGGAGATCCTGGAAAGGGAGAACCTAGAGCTAGAAAAGTTTCTAGAACAGGGAGGCAACCTGGAAATAAACTCCATCCCTTAGGAGGATGTGGACAAGGTCCAACAGATATTCCTTAAAAATTCACATCAAACAACTGCAGGAGTCAAAAGAGAACATGACAACCAGGAAAACAAAGGAACTTCCTCAATAGGATTAATAACAGGAAAACTAACAGAGAATCCAGGAAAGAGGAGGGGAAGAAAAAGACACAAATAACTACTACTGGAGTGTGGCAAACTCATGATTGATTTAGGAAGGATGAAAGACCTTTCCAGTTACTCCTTTAAAACCCCACCTCAATGAAAATCACAACCTGGAATATTAGAGGACTAGGGAGTAGAAGAAAATAGAGAAATCTAGGTAAAAGGATCAGAGAGGAAAAACCTGACATAGTATTCATACAGGAAACAAAATGCTCAGTGGAGAGGATCTGTGAAAACACAAAAAATGGGTAAATAGATATGAATACCTTGAAGTTAAGGCAAATAAATCTGTTGGTGGCATTCTCACTCTATGGGATCCACAGAAATTTGGTGTGATTGATGACGAGGCATCCAAACATCACCTTTCTCTGATTTTCCAACCAGTGGGTGACAAACAATGTTACATGATCACCAATGTCTATGGTCCACAACCAATGGAGGACAAACTTCGACTCCTCACAACCCTGGAGGATATGAAGAAGAGATACCTAGCTCTACCCTGGATTCTTGGTGGTGATTTTAACATAACAAAATCACTCATGGAGAAGAAAGGAGGAACTAGAATACTTGGTAGAGACTCAGTTGCCTTCCAGAACTTCATCACCAATATGAAATTGGTTGATATGGAAACAAGCAATGGAATCTTCACTTGGAATAACAAAAGAGGGGGCCCTACCCAAGTGGCCTCAAAATTGGACAGATTTATGGTTTCATAGGAACTTCTTCTCAGGGGAAGCAACATTACTGCACTCATACTACCTTTTGGGGGTCTAGATCACTGGCCTATACAATTGGAAGCTTCCCTTTTTGGCAAACCAAGGAACACCCCCTTCAAGTTTGAGAACGCTTGGCTCACACATTCAGATTTCCTCATGAACATTGAAAAATGGTGGAAGGAAGAGCTTCACCTTCAAGGTACAAAGATGTTTTTTCTTCACTGCAGGTTAAAACACATTAAAGGCAGAATCAAAGAGTGGAATAAAAAGGAATTTGCTAACATCTTCAAAGCTAAAAGAGGTGGAAAAGAAACTAAAGGAAATAAACCATATTCTTATCGCAGATGGCTATACAGATGAAAGGAAAGAGATGGCAGAGTCACTCCAGCAGGAGTGGGAAAACATATGTCTTCAAGAGGAAATATTCTTGAGACAGAAATCCAAATTACAATGGATTAAAGAAGGGGAGAGAAACACCAAATTCTTTCACAGATCCACCATAGCTCACAGAAACAACAATAGAATTGTGAAACTTATAGATCAACATGGAATAGAGAGAACCTCTCATGAAGAGATGGAGAAGGTTCTACTCCAACATTTTCAGAAAATTGTTGAGGAAACCTCAGAAGATAGATACTAATTTACAAAAAAATTTACTCAGTACATCCCTAAATTGGTTACCAAAGAAGATAACTTCAATCTCAATAGACCAGTAACAGAGGAAGAAATTGAGGAAGCCGTGAAAGAGATGCAAAATGGGAAAGCACCAGGCCCGGATGGCTTTAATGTGGAATTTTTCAAAGCTTGTTGGAGGATTTTGAAACAGGACATCCTGGAGGTAGTGGAAGACTCTCGAAGATTTAAGAAAGTCTTAAAGGCGCTCAATGAATCTTTCATAGCCTTAATCCCCAAACAGGATAAGGCCACCTCTCCAGATAGATTTTAACCTATAGCATTATGCAATGTGATATACAAAATTATATCCAAAGTCATTGCCAACCGTCTCAAACCTCTCCTCCCAACCCTAGTGTTAGAGGAGCAAACATGCTATGTGGAAGGAAGACAAATTCTAGATAATATAGTTCAAGCACATGAAATGTTTCATTCACTCATTACCAACAAATAAGCAGGAATGATAATGCAGTTGGACATAGCAAAGGCCTATGACAAACTTAACTGGTTGTACATAAGAGCAAAATTAAAATCCTATGGCTTTTATTATAATTGGATTAAATGGGTTATGGTGCTAGTTACCACTTCCGGCTGTTCAATTCTTCTCAATGGCTCTCCTTCCAGAACTTTCAAGCCTTCTAGAGCTCTCAGGCAAGGAGATCATCTTTCTCCTTTCCTTTTCATTCTAATGATGGAAGGGTTAGGAAGAGCTATCAGGGCTGCTAAGGAGGAAGGGAGAATTCAGGGTTTGAGAGTCACTCAAGGCTGGGATACGGTGACACATCAAAAATTTGTGGATGACACTATGCTTCAAGGCACACCCACTGTCAAGGAAGCCAAAGCATTCAAACAAATTCTGAGTGAGTTTACTAGAGCAGCAGGCACAAAGGTAAGTCTCATTAAATCAAAGATTTTCTTTTTCAATACAGATATTTCAATTCAAAGAAATCTTTCTAGAATTTTGGGCTTTCAAAGGGAGTCATTGCCTGTGAAGTACCTGGGAGTTCCTCTCACTGACAAACCTCTTCACAAGGATATCTGGGATCCTTTTCTCAACAAGCTAAAATATAAGATCAATAAATGGACAAATAGAGCACTAAATCTAGCAGGGAGACTGATTCTCACTAAGGTTGTCCTCCAAAGTATCCCTATCTATGCTATCTACCATTCCAGCACCAGCCGATGTAATTACTAACATAAGAAACATTCAGAGAGACTTTCTCTGGGGGAAAGGTGAAGAAAAGAAGAAATGGGCCCTTGTGGAATGGGACAGAGTATGCAAACCTAAGTCCCATGGTGGCTTGGTCTTCATGACCCAAGAATTCTTAACAAAGTTCTTGGTGCCAAAATTTGGTGGAGATGTTTGAAAGAAATACAAGCCCCTTGGGCAAAACTTTGGAAGCACAAATATGCTAGCGAATGGTAGGAGAAAAATCTAATCAGAATGACAAGACAAGTAAAAGGTTCTGCAATTTGGAACAGGGCACGGGAGAACAGGGCTCTAGTCCAAAACCACAGCTTCTAGGAGATCAGAAATGGAAACCTGTCTTGGTTCTGGGAGGATAATTGGCAGCAAGAGGACAATCTCCAAAGTGAAGAATTAGCAGACATTCACACCGATACCATCAACAAAGGACTAAAGTGGGTAAGTGACTATTGAGACCAATCAAGGAACCATGGGAAATGGAGAGCATGGAAACTTCCAGATTACAGTGGAATGGGCATGTTGCATACTCAAGCTATAGCCCTTCAAGGGCTTTTAGACAATAGACAAATCTTGAACTCAAACTTGAATGATCAACTAAGATGGGGAAGAACAAGACAAGTCTCTTCAACCTTAAGGAAGCCAAAAGAATAGATGCAGGGCTTAACCTTCCAAACATTGATAAGGATTGGAAAGAAATCTGGGAAAATCCTCATTAGATGAAAGTCAAACTGTTCAAGTGGTTGGTTCAACAGGGCAAGATTCTGACATGGATAACCTAAGAAAAAGAGGCTTTGTTAGCCCCTCAATATGCCACTTATGTAGACAACAGGAAGAAACTACAAATCATCTACTGAATAGATGCACTTTCACTACAATACTTTGGAATTGGGTTGGAGAAGTCTTCGAGCAGACAGACAGAAATGTTAATGACGTCACTATTACGTTGAAGAATTGGCATAAATTTTTTCGGATAATGAGATCAATAACTCCGCCTGGATGCTGACCCCAGGATTCATAATCTGGAATGTTTGGAAGGAGCGCAACAACAGGATTTTCAAGGAGAAAGTGAGTCCGGTGAGCAGCATCCTTAAGCTAATCCTTAAACAATTCAAAGAGATTGTTCACATCCTGGGAGGAGCAACTACTGGAAAACCCACGGACAAAGAGAGGCCAAAATATTGGAGAAGTTAGAGCTCAAGGTTCATCCCCCTCAGGGTTCTATGCAGATTAACAAGACTACCTCAGTAGATAAGTCTTCTTCGCAACCCCCTTCTCATGGATTTTTAAAATTTAACATAAACGAGGCTTCAAAAGGGAATCTAGGAGAAGTTGGTTATGGAGGGCTCTTGAGGGACAAGGAAGGAAACATACAAGAAATCTTCCATAGTTATCTAGGAAAAGAAACCAACAATATGGCTGAGCTCATGGCAATGGAAATATGCCTGGAAATACTGCTCAAGTACAACATTCACAATGTCATCATTGAGGCTGACTCGGAATTAGTCATTAACTCAGTGAAAAGGATAAATGTTCGCGCTATTCCTGAGAAAATCTCGGAACACTAGCGGCTTCTGCAAGTCTACCAAAGAATCCAAGTGCACCTAAGAAGGCTGAGAAATCTTAGGTTGGGGCATGTTCGCAGGGAAGCCAACAAAGTGGCGGAATGGCTTGCAAATGAGGGGGTACGAAATAAGCATATCGACTTGTGCTGCTGGTGGGAGGAGATAACGGATGACAGGTTGAAGGAGGAATGCTCATCCAGGGCCATCAACAACTGACAACAGCATCAAGAATTTTTCGAAACAGAGCCTCATCGATGGGGTCTCATTGATCTGGATTCTTCATGAAATGTTATGACATAAGTGAGGTCCTTTCTAGGATGCAATTCTATGTCAGCCTCTTCAACCCAGGTGATAGCAAACCAACAGGCTCAGAAGGCCAGCCGGAATGCGGGATCTTCATCTTCCTTTGGCCTATGCGACGGAATTCAGATTTTCTCGGCAGGCGCAAAACCCCCACTTGTATTCCTATGACAACTTTACTGCCCTCGGGGTGGTTTCCGGTTATCGCACGCTCATTAAGCCAAAAGCGGTTTTTCACAATCATGAGTGATTCCACTCACCTCGCGACATGTGGCTAAGGGTGGGGTGGAATTACCGCCCTCATCGCGTGGTAACTATCGAGGATTTTAGTCCGAGTGATATGATCCCTAACCGATGGATCAAATGAGGACAATCCACAGCCAGGAATAAGCGTGCATGTTGGTGGGTCTGAAACAGTTGTTATGTTTCAAGCTGTTTGCATGACCACACGGGAATCACGCGCAAATGGTGGATTTCGGGTGGTAAAAGTGATCGCAAGTTATGTCAAAAATGGACCCAATACAATTATAAATTATGGTTTACAGGGTTCATCGAGTCTGAAGTGTTTGTTAAAAGGTGAGCTTGTTGGCCACCCGATATGTTTTTCATCCGCTAGATCTTCAGCTTAGGATCCAACGGTTAGTTTTGGACTACTTGTTTGATTGGGTGGGCCCGCGTCCCTGGGTTCACTTTGTCGTCTAGCAACCATGGATTGGGATGGGCTTGTCATTTTGACGGGCCTCACCGCCGAAGTTGTTGTTTGTACACTATTTCTCCTTTTTTTAATTGAATAGAAGAACCCGCTCTTGCCTTAGCAAAATATATATATATATGATAAGTAGTATTTAAACAATAAAGTAAAATAATAATAAAATAAAATTTTCAAAATAATATATAAATGAGTCGTTACTGGTCATTTTCATTAAAAATGGTAAAAAATATGTTTAGAATTTATTTTATATAATATTTTTTTAAATTAAAAAAAAAAAAAAAAAAAAAAAAAAAAAAAAAAAATTAAAATGTTATTATATAATATAAGATTTTTTTAATAAGAAATTACTGGAGATGAAATTTCTCAAAACGCATATATATAATAATATATAATAATATATATATATATATATATAATATATTATATATATATATATATATATATATATATTACTTTTTGATATATTATATCTTTTTTAATCTAATTTTTCAATTTAATACATCGCATACCTTATATATATATATAAACAAAGAATTTAAGGTAAGTAATTAAGGGTTTTATGTTTTTATTTACTAATTCTAAACATAAAATTATGAAATGTTATGATTTTATAGAGTTTATTATAAGTATTATGTTTTTATATGTTTATTAACTAAATTTAAATAAATTGCACTTAAAAATATACCCTATATTATAGTGGATTTTCCAACTCTGGAATTCCTACCGCCATGGTCAAAGACTTGAAATTGTCATTTTGACATATTAAGGTAATTTTCAAATACTAACATTGGCTAACCAACCATCATCTAGATCTCTTCCTTAAAAGAAAGACAAATACAATTACTAGTTTCTAGAAATTCATTCATTTACATTGTCCTACTCTAATATCCATAATATATACAATGTAAACAACCTCAGAGATTCTTTCACATGTATATTTGGTGGAGTAAAATAATGTACCACATTTTACTTACATATATGTTGAAATAATAATGTACTCCTATGTAATAATATATTTATAAATGATATAATGTTTATTTTTTAAGAAATTTCAAAACTGCGAATATCTAATTCCCAATTTCAGTTAATTTAATTATTAGAAAATTGAATTTCATGGAAAAACAAAAATATAGTCTAATTCTTTTTTCTTTTTTTTAAATAGAAATGTGGTAACACAACATTTTTATTTTTTTATTTTTTTAATAGTAATTGTTGGCATTATGATTCAAGTGTTGTCCTTGATGGCAACTCACTCAGAGGTATGATACAGGTGATGGCAACTCACTCAGAGGACAGATCATAGTGCAGCAGGTAAAGAGAGAGATATACGCAGGTCGACCGTGATGAAAGTGCGTATATACGCGGGTTATCTGAGCAAAAGGCGCGTACACGTACACACACAGGTTCACAGAAAGAAAGGCGCGTACATGTCGAAAACCATGGTTTTGGTCCGTGGTATTTGGTCCATGGTATTTGGTTCGAAATAACGACCCCAGGTATTGGGTCCAAGGTATTGGTTCTACATGGTTTTGGACCATGGTATTGAGAGAAGCCTAAACCTATATAAGGAGAAGATCATTAGGCCAAGAGAGGGGCAAGAGTGAGAAAGTGATGAACATATGATAAAGTGTGAGATCTAGATGTTGGATATGGGTTGGTGATGCCTTGCTTGATCTGAACCAAGGAGGCACTCATGTGAAGGATGATGAACGATGGATTGGGATCTTAAGGCTTGGAATGATTATCATTATATGGTTTGATTATGGATAGACTAGATCTATTGAGGCATGTTTATTGTATGAATGTTATGATCTGGGTATGTTCTGATGTCTGAAATAGCTGCAAAGTTATGAGTTAGAATTTGCAGATCTATACACGGGTTGTCTTTGGTAAAAGTGCATATACATGCAAGTTAGGTTCGTCCAAGTAGTGTATACAGTATGAAGTATGATATTTGAACTTGCTATTAGATCTGGTTGTTGTTGCAGAGTTATGTACTCTATTCTGTGTTCTGGTAACTGTGTTGTTGACAGGGTTTCAGTATTGGGTGTTCAGAGATTGATGATGCAGGTTGTATTGCAATGGTGATTGTTTTATGGATCTAGTCTGAAAATTTATGAAACGTGGTCCCTGGATGATCGTAGGACGACACCTACGTACTAGTAAATATATTGGCCAGTACAAGAGCCAGGGGGTTGTAGCTCCCTTCTAGGAGCAGCTGGAAAACGAGTGAAGGTTGGAGCCTTCAGTAGGCCAGCGCCTACATACTAGTAAATGGAATGGCTAGTACAAGAGTTAAGAAGGTTGCAGCCTTCTACAGGTAGAAGCCTGCGTACTGGTAAAGGAATGCACCAGTACATTGTAAAAGAAGTTTCTTATTAAAGGAAGATAGAAACAAATTGCAGCAGGTGGTTTTCACCCACATTAGGTTTCCACCTTATATCATGGTGTTCATGTGTGCTCCTTATGTGTGATGATCTGTTCTGTTTACTATTCATATGGTTAATAATGTTCTGATGCATTCACTAAAGATGAACTAACTAAATCATAAAGATTACTGGATGTACGCTAGTTTCTTTTAACACAGTCGCGTATATACGTGGATATCCTTAACTGAAGTAGCGTATATGAATCTGAGTATGAAAATAAAAAAGTAGCTGATTTGCTAATACTGATTCACCCACCCCCCCTCTCAGTATTATTTCCAAAAATTGGTATCAGAGCAGGTCCTTTGGTAGAAGCTTGATCGCTTGAAGGAGATCCATAGAACAATGGGAAACAAAGCGCGTCAAAAGAAGAAGACAACTCAAGGGAACAATGACAGCCTGTCGGTGAGTGGAAGCAAGTATTCAAATCCTGAATCACCTCAGATTGCAGATTGACAAGCAAATGAAGCATCAGATAAAACCATAGATCAAGAAGATCTACCTAGAAAAAGGGAGAGTACCCTCAAAGAAGAAATTATCAGCTTAAAAGCTCAGTTGGAATGTGCTTTCAGAGTTCGTCAAATGATGAAGGTGCTGAATGAAGAACAAGAAAATAAGATTCTCAAACTAAGGCAACAAGTGGAAGAAGGAAGAAAGTCTGAAGAAACTTTGAAGAAGCAATGTCTGGAAAAGGAATAACAACATCAGGTTGAGGTAAATATCTTGAAAAGTAAATTAGAAGAAAAGGATAAACTATTGCAATTTCAAGATAGTACTAAGATTTTGGATGATATTCTTAGTAGTCAACGGTCTCCTGCTATCAAAACTGGTCTTGGTTTTCATGAATCTATTGAAGGTGAGACAAGGAACTCTAATGCAAAATCTAAAATCCCCAACAAGAAGTTGAGAGGTCAACCCCATTAGCAACCAAGGAAAGAATTTCCTCAAAGAAAATCTTTTCCTCCTAACTATGGAAGTGATAGACGATTATTTCCTCTGGTGAATAATGTTGAATGCTATGTATGTCATAATCATGGACATGTTGCAGCTAGATGCAAAAGTAGAATGGTTCAAGACCATCACACAAAAAGATCTTCATGTTCCAGGTGCTTCAAAGGATATTGTTTTTCTTGCAATATGTTTGGTCACAAAATTGTTGATTGCTACAGAAGGAATAAGAAACATATAAGATGTTATGCATGTTACAAACTTGGACACATAGCAAAGGAATGCAAGAGAAGATTGTGGTCACCAAACCAAAAGAAGAAAACATCATCACAGTTGAAGATATGGAATAAAAAGCACACAGACATGACAGACTCAGAAGAAGTTGAAAATGTGGTACCTCTGTGTTCTAAATCTCATACGTTTGTTTCATGAAGACAAGTTGCATATATATGTGAGTTAGATGCTGCACAGTCGCGTATATGATGTTCTAAAAGAAAGCAGAAGTATAGAAGTCTGATATGGTTCAGTCACTATTTGATGATAGCATGGCACAGGTTAAGGGGGAGAGTATACTTAAATAATGCATTGTTGGCATTTTGGATGAGAAGTCTTTAGTGATGATGCTTATATAGCTAAATGATACATCTTGCTACTTATTGTTGGTCGGTCAAAAGAATGATATTGCAGGTTACAGATCTGGATGCTAATGACAGATGCTTATGGTACAGATCATACATGGTAGATGTTGGTCTTGATTAGATTACTAGTCTTTGTTTTATTACCCCACTATGCATGGGATGGATGATGTAATGGTTCTTGTTGTTGAGTCATGTATATGTACTTGGTTGTCATATGTAAACAATTGGTATATCCCCACTTAGTTGGATGGATGAGTTTAAAATTCCCACTTGGTTGGGAGAATGATGTATGTATAAAGTCATGTTATGCTTTTGCAGACCTTGCATGTGCTCAGGGGGAGCATGGATAGATTGGTACATCTCGGCATATGCAAAGGGGGAGCTCAATCAGAGATTTCAGTAGATACTCAGGGGGAGTATAGACAACAGATGGAGATCAAAGAAGAGAATATCTTGGTCCGCCCTTTGCCCTTGATGTCAAAGGGGGAGAGTGACTTGGTGTGGTTGTTTCCATCAAGTCCAAAGGGGCAGATTGTTGGCATTATGATTCAAGTGTTTTCCTTGATGGAAACTCACTCAGAGGTATGATACAGGTGATGGAAAATCACTCAGAGGACAGATCATAGTGCAGCAGGTAAAGAGAGAGATATAAGCAGGTTGACCGTGATGAAAGTGCGTATATACATGGGTTATCTGAGCAAAAGGCGCGTACACGTACACACGCAGGTTCACAGAAGGAAAGGTGCGTACATGTCGAAAACCATGGTTTTGGTCCATGGTATTTGGTTCAAAATGACGACCCCAAGTATTGGGTCCAAGGTATTGGTTCTACATGGTTTTGGACCATGGTATTGAGAGAAGCCTAAACCTATATAAGGAGAAGATCATTAGGCCAAGACGGGGGCAAGAGTGAGCAAGTGATGAACATCTGATAAAGTGTGAGATCTAGATGCTGGTTATGGGTTGGTGATGCCTTGCTTGATCTGAACCAAGGAGGAACTCATGTGAAGGATGATGAACGATGGATTGCGATCTTAAGGCTTGGAATGATTATCATTATATGGTTTGATTATGGATATACTAGATCTATTGACACATGTTTATTTTATGAATGTTATGATTTGGGTATGTTTTGATGTCTGAAATAGCTGCAAAGTTATGAGTTAGAATTTGCAGATCTGTATGCGGGTTGTCTTTGGTAAAAGCGCGTATACACGTAGGTTGGGTTCGTCCAAGTAGTGTATACAGTATGAAGTATGATATTTGAAGTTTTTATTGGATCTGGTTGTTGTTACAAAGTTATGTAGTCTGTTTTATGTTCTGGTAACTGTGTTGTTGACAGGGTTTCAATATTGGGTGATTCAGAGATTGATGATGTAGGTTGTATTGCAATGGTGATTGTTTTATGGATCTAGTCTGAAAATTTATGAAACGTGGTCCCTGGATGATCATAGGCCGACACCTAAGTACTGGTGAACATATTGGCCAGTACAAGCGCCAGGGGGTTGTAGCTCCCTTCCAGGAGCAGCTGGAAAACGAGTGAAGGTTGGAGCCTTCAGTAGGCCAGCGCCTACGTACTAGTAAATGGAACGGCTAGTACAAGAGCTAAGAAGGTTGTAGCCTTCTGCAGGTAGAATCCTGCGCACTGGTAAAGAAATGAACCAGTACATTGTAAAAGAAGTTTCTTATTAAAGGAAGATAGAAACAAATTGCAGCAGGCGGTTTTCACCCACATTGGGTTTCCACCTTATATCATGGTGTTCATGTGTGCTCTTTATGTGTGATGATCTATTCTGTTTACTGTTCATATGGTTAATAATGTTCTGATGCATTCACTGAAGATGAAATAACTAAATCATAAAGGTTACTGGATGTA
>APFE031117818.1:0-38264 GCA_000404065.3 Pinus taeda
TGGTATTATTGCTCACACTAGGCATTCCACATGGTGTTCAAACTTGGTTATTGTGAGGAAGAAGAATGGATCAATCAGGCTATGCGTAGACTTTCGAAATCTTAATTTAGCTTGTAAAAAAGATAATTACCCTTTACCTAATATGGAAACATTATTGCAGAAGGTAACAGGATCTGGAATGATGTCTTTATTAGATGGATTTTCAGGATACAACCAAGTCTTGGTGAAGAAGGAGGATAGACATAAGACAACATTCACCACGCCATGGGGTACTTTTGAATATTTGAGGATGCCTTTTGGATTAACGAATGCTGGAGCAACTTTTCAAAGGGCTATGGACTATGCCTTTAAGGGTTTAATTGGGAAATTTCTTGAGATCTATCAAGATGATTTAACTGTTTTTTCTAAAAATGGAATTTCCCATATAAGCCACCTAAGGCAAATTTTTGATAGGTGCAGAGACTATGGAATATCCTTAAATCCTGCTAAATCTGTTTTTGGAGTGACTGGAGGGAAGTTGCTTGGTCACATCATTTCAAAGGATGGGATCAAGATTGACCCTGAAAGAGTTGAGGCTATTCAAAAGATTCCTTTGCCTCATAATATTAAAACCCTTCAATCCTTCTTAGGAAAGATTAATTTTCTTAGAAGGTTCATTCCAAATTATGTTGAGATTGCCAAACCCATCCAAACCCTCTTAAAGAAAGATGTTAAGTTTGTTTGGGGAAATGAGGGTAGAAAAAGTTTTCGGGAAATAAAGGATGCTATTGTCAAAGCACCTGTTCTGATAAGCCCTAATTATTCAAAGGAGTTTTTGATTTTCTCTTTTGCATCCGAAGATACTATTGCGGGGGTGTTGCTTCAGAAGAATAATGAGGGGCATGAGCAGCCTATTGCTTTTATGAGTAGGTCCCTCCAGGGGTCTGAGTTGAAGTATAGCACCATGGAGAAGCAGGCTTATGCGTTAGTCAAGTCTCTTAAGCAGTTCAGAGTTTATGTGGGGTATTCTAGGATAATTGCATTTGTTCCCCACTCTGCTGTAAGGGATATTTTAGTCCAAGCTGATTGCTTAGGAACTCGAGCTAGGTGGGTCTCGAAGATTCAGGAGTACGATTTGGATATTAGACCTACCAAGCTTGTGAAAGGCCAGGGATTGGCCAAAATCTTGACTGAAGGGAATGAGAAAGCGATAGGAATGATTTGTCAAAATGATTCGGAATTAACTTCATCAAAGCTTCAAGAATTGGGTCAACTTGAATGGTATAAAGACATTATTTATTATTTGCAAAATTTGTCATGTCCTAACCATTTAGTTGGCCATAAGAGAAGAGCATTAAGGCTCAGAGCAACTAAGTATTGCATTATGAAGGATGGTCTAGGTTGGAGAAATCCGGAGGGGGTAATACTTAGGTGTGTTGATGAAGTTGAAGCCAAAAGGCTTATATCTGAGTTTCATTCAGGATTTTGTGGAGGGCATTATGCTGCTAAAACTACTACCCACAAAATCTTGAGAGCTGGTTATTTTTGGCCTTCTATTTTTGCTGATGTGCACAAGTATGTTAGAGGTTGCCAGGCTTGTCAACTATTCACTAGGAAGCAGAAGTTAGCTTCTTTGCCTCTTCAACCTATGGTCGTGGAGGCTCCCTTTCAACATTGGGGGCTAGACTTTATAGGGAAATTTAATGAAAATTCAAGTAATGGCTACTCATGGATTATAACTGCCACTGATTATTTTACTAAATGGGTAGAAGCCATCCCTACAAAACACGCCACTGAAAATGTAGTGATGGATTTTCTTGAAGATAAGATTATCACTCGTTTTGGTGTCCCTGCCAAAATAACCACCGACAATGCCAAGGCTTTTAGCTCTGTTGAATTCTCATCATTTTGCTTTAAGTATGGCATTGTTTTATCCCATTCATCAAACTACTATCCTCAAGGTAATGGCTTAGCAGAGGCTAGTAATAAGAATTTGATAACCATAATCAAGAAGATAGTAGGGGATAACAAACGGGCATGGGACAGTAAAATTAAATATGCTTTGGGGGCTGATAGGATTACAAAGAAGAGTTCTACTGGGAAGAGTCCTTTTGAGTTAGTTTATGGCTTGGATGTTACCCTTCCTGTGCATTTGAGGTTACCAGCTTACCAATTGCTACAAGGTTTTACATCTAATAAAGATGTTGTGCAATGCAAGATTGACCAAATTGTAGAATTGGATGAAACCAGAAGAGGAGCATTTGAGCATTGTTGTAAAAATCAGTCTAGAGTAAAAAGAAATTTTGACAAATCATCTAGGAATAGAATGTTTTCTAACAATGATATGGTTTTGTTATGGGATCGCAGGAATGAGAAGCCAGGAAATCATGGTAAGTTTGACTGTTTGTGGCTCGGACCTTACATTATCAGGGAAGCAGCTGGACAGAATTCCTACCATTTGAGCACCTTGGATGGAGAACCACTCGAGTTACCTGTAAACGGCCCACTGCTCAAATTGTTCTACAAAGAAATTATCTGATGCCATGGGGCATTCTTTTTGTATCATATTTCTAACCTTATCTCGTGTCATTTTTGTTTAAGTAGTTTCATTTCATGAATAAATTGTCATTTATGCTCTTAGAATAAATTTCCATTTCTTCGTTTCTGTATTCTATTTCATTTGATGATATTTTGAATGGATACTGCTGATATATGTCTTTTGTCGGTGGATGCAGATTCCAGGTTCTTGCACACTATCACTTCATATCTAGTATGCATTCCCATATGGAGCCAAATGTTGACTACTGGAGTAGCACCTGATGATTATGTGAAGACTCCATGCCCAAGGATGATCCAGAGGACACTTGTACCATCAGATGTCATCAGTCAACAGAGGTTTTTAACTCTCCTTCTATCTTCTCATCATCTTTCTTCTTTGTACCCAGATTCCACACCCTGCGGGGAATTGTAATAAGTGATGCTAGTATGATGATTTTCTTGAATTTGTAACAGGCCTAGGATGTGGGACTCGATCAGCAAACGAGTACACCTTGGAGTGTTTTTTTTATTCGGTTAATTATCCCTTCTTTTCCCTTCTTTTTCAGAGGCGGATAATTCTCTGGATTTTTTCACTCGTGCACACCCCAAAGCCCAGGTGACGGTTTGAAGATTGAGCCCCTGAAACATCTTAGTGTATAGGATCGATGTATATTACCATACTAGATCACACGAAAAGTTTCGTGGAATTTGGCTAGGTCTAAGTAGGATTTTTTAATAGTTAAAAATTTCCCGCAAAACGGGATTTTTTAATTATTTTCTATGTAATGGCATAAATAAGTGGCCTTAGGAGATGTCTAGGGCGTATGACCAGTCGAAATTCATCCTCAGAGGCCTAGCATTCTCCTAGATCCTACTTTGGGGGTCAAAAAATGACTTAGAGTCCCTCAAAAGGCGATTTTTCCAGTGACAGTGGCAAAAATGAAGAAAAAATTCAAAAAAATGAATAATTGGAAAAATTTAAAAATTTTTCAAAAGTCAAAATAAGTCAAATTTTGACATGGAAGTCAAGCAGAGGATCAAGGGTGATGTGGCATGCAGTGTGGGGCCCACCTCAAGTCAAATTTTCAACAGAAATTCAAAGTCAACAGAAAGTCAAAGTCAAAGTCAAATTCAAGTCAAAGCAGTCAACAAGGTTCCACGTTGAAGTGCTAAAGGTTATTTTTGTTTTGATTTAAATCAAGGTTGAAAGTATAAGGTAAATGTTTAAAATATGTGAGTGCCATGTGGGACCTACCTCAGCCACCATGTAAAATACGTACAGCTCCCAAAAATTGACATACCAAATCCGTACGCAGATTATAACAGCAGTGGCCAAGTCAAAAGGTATGCAACGTGGGCAGCCCATACATATCAGTTCAAAGCATGTATGCTCAGCCCACCAAAGAAATTAAACAGCCAGCCAAACGAAGGTATTAACGCATATATTACACGTTGGAAAACTCCGTACGGCAGTCAAGTTTTACACAGTCAACGTGGGCAGCATGTCTACGTGGAGAGCATGATTACGTGGGCAGCAATATAGCTGGCCCAATCAATTAAAAATGGCAGTCAGCAGCAATATATTTAACGCAGTTATATTTCAGCAATGCATTGGCAATAAAGGGAGCCACATGGGCAATGCATGTTACGTGGGCAGCTACAGCCGTACAGCAAGTTATATCAGCAGTTAACGTATCATTACAGCCAGTTAAACGTGGGAAGCATTGAAGTTCAACAGCATGTTTAAAGGGCAGTTCCAGCAAAGCAAAGGCAGCCAATACATGCACATGTTTATATCAGCAGTTATCTTCAGTCAATCAGCAGTCCAAAGGCAGCCACTTTGGCATCCTACAGCAGTTATCTCCAGGATCACAAGCATTCATAGCAGCCACTTGTCATTCTTCTTGCTTCATTGGGATCTTCACCTGATTGCCATTTGTCATTGGATTTTGCCTTGGGATTGTCTCCCATTTTCCTATTTATATGAGCCATGGGCTCTTATTGTATTATCATAGAACGAGCTATTGGGCTGGCGGAGACTCTGCCGGATTTTGTACTCAGCATTTACATTAATAAATAAAAGTCTTTGGGGTTACCAGCGTCTCTTGTGGTGCATGCCTTGGTACATGAGGTATACTTGTGTCGTTTAATATTCATGTGATTTTCATTTGCTATCTAGTTGTTTTTCATTTTGCCTGAAGGCACTATTGTCTAAGGAGGAGAGATTTGCAGCTATCTCAAATCTGTTTTGGGCTTGGTATATCTTATACACTTGTTGTAGCTTGTCCATTCTCGGTTGAATGACAAGCTCAACTTGGTCTCTATATGCCAAGTCTCTTTTTGCATTAACAATTCGTTTGCAAGTGTTTTCTGTGTCTTCAAGCGACAGGTTGCCAGCTCTGTTGGAGGGCGAGGACTTCTTCGGCGGGAATAGTCACCTCCAAGGACACCAAGGGTCCCACATGCTGTTCAAGCCATCAAGCTCTTAAGACATCAAAAAGAGATTTACCCAAGAGGGAAGTATCTTGATCCCTTAGCTTAGTTTCTATTTTGAAAAGTCAAAACAAATTTTCTCTTTTCATTTAAAAGCATTCGTTTCCATTCTGAGCATAAAAAGAAATACAAACAAAAATATTTTCATTTATGAAATAACAACGTTTTTAAGGCACTGGTCATTTATGTGTTTCCTGTTTATCGTACGGTTAATGGCTATTGCTTATATTACGTTTTGATTTTAGATCTCAGATTGACAATCTTATTTAAGTCAAAAAATTCTCCTAGAACTTTACATCTTAGCTTTTAGCTTAGCTTTTCCATTAGGGACCACCCCCCTTAGCTAGCCTAGGAGATAGCTAAAACGGAGAGAGTTGGGATCAGTGTGACAGCCCCTTCTCTGAGTTCCCTGCCACCAACCACACCTTGTGGGGTTGAAGGCTTTTCTCGCTAACTAGTAGGTAGGTGCGGGCGGCAGGGTCAACAGGGAGCAATGACTTGTGATACTTCTTTTCAATCTGAATTATGGCACCGGAGATTTGCTCACCTTCATTTCAAAGCCTTACCTAATGTGAGGAAGATGGTCACAGGTATGCCTGAATTCAACTTAGATAATGAAGGTGTTCGTCAAGGTTGTGAAGCTGGAAAACATACAAAGGGACCATTCCCCTCAAGTGAAACTCAAGCCACCGATAATCTTCAAATGGTCCATTCTGATCTATCAAGCATGTTGCTTGTGACACCTTTGGGTGGATATTTGTACTAAGCTAATTTTGTGGATGACTTCTCTCGCAAAACATGGATCTATTTCTTAAGGAAGAAGGATGAAGTGTTCAAATGGTTCCGCTCTTTCAAAGCCTTGGTCGAGAATCAAACAAGGAAGAAGATCAAAATATTGAGGACCGATAATGGACCTGAATATGAGTCAAATGAATTGCCATTAAGAGGGAGACCACTATTGCATATACTCTTGAACAAAATGGTGTTGTCGAAAGGACATATCGAACTATCATAGAAGCCAACTGTGATATGCTTCATCATCAAAGTCTTCTAAAGTTCTTATGGGGAGAAGTTGTCAACGCCGCTGTGTATGTTCGAAACGATGCCCACATCAAGTTTTGGACTTCAAGACACCCAAAAAAGCTTTCACCAGTAAGAAACCTAATGTTTCTCATTTTAGAATTTTTGGTTGTCTCGTATATTTTCATGAGTCGAAAAATAAAAGAAATAAACTAGATGCATGTGGGAAGAAAGGAACATTTGTGGGCTACAATGAAACTTCAAAGGCATATAGAATCTATGTGCCTAGTCAAAGGGAAGTTGAATTAAGTCATGATGTCACTTTCGATGAAGATTCTTCTCTTAGAAAAGTCTGAGATCTTCCTATCCCTAGGAAGGACAATGATGACGTTGATGCAAAAAAGCAGGATGAACCTCTGTCTGATGAACTAATTGCCCGGTGTGGAAGGTACGATGGATCCCATTGATCCACGTCCTAGTGAGCCCACTACTTCAAGAAAAAGACCTTTGTGGCTCAAAGATACTCTTGAAAATGTTGAGAAACATATTGCACCGAGGGGGACATTTCGTGAAAGCAAGAAGCCGAATAGGTACCAAGGGTACTTAGCTACCATGAGTACCATTGTACAATCTGAACCTTGCACATTCGCAGAAGTCGTGAAACACCAAGTTTGGAAGGATGTGATGAACGAGGAGTATGAGTCGATCATGAAGAATGATGTATGGGATGTGGTTGCTAGACCCAAGGACAAGTCAGTGATCACTTCAAAATGTCTCTACAAGATCAAACATGGAGCAGATGGGAGTGCTGAAAAGTTCAAGACTAGATTCATTGCTCGAGGCTTCTCTCAAAAGGAAGGAGTAGACTATGATAAGATATTTGCACCGGTTGCCCAATATACCACCATCCGTTCGATCATAGCCCTTGCTGCTTCGCAAGGATGAAGCCTACACCAGATGGATGTCAAAATTTCCTTCTTGCATGGCTCGCTTAAAGAGGAAGTCTATGTGGAACATCCCGAGGGGTTCGAAGTTCAAGATCGTGAGACACATGTATGCAGGTTGAAGAAAGCCCTCTACGGGTTGAAGCAAGTCGATAGGGCTTGGTATGAGAGGATTGATAGCTATCTTATGAAGCCTGGATTTACAAGGAGCGATGTTGGCCCCAACCTATACTTCAAGGTTGGAAAGGACAAGCCCCTCATTCTAGTCCTTTATGTGGATGATCTCTTTTTGACAGGTGATGACCCTCTCATTCATCAATGCAAGAGGGAGTTGGCTTCTAAAATTCAAGATGAACGGCCTAGGACTGATGCATTACTTCCTAGGGTTGGAGGTCTGGCAAAAGCCAATTGAGGTTTTCCTTTCTCAAGGAAAATACGTTGTGAAGCTACTTGAGAGATGTGGGATGGTGGATTGCAAGTCTGTGATTACTCCGATGGAACTCAACTTTAAGAAGCTATGTGGAAGTGTTGCTGGGCCCGAATTAGCGAACCCTTTCGATTATTGTCAACTTGTGGGGGGCCTAATGTTCTTGGTCAACTCTCGTCCTAAGATATGCTTTGCTGTGAACACATTGAGTCAGTTTATTGTCGAGCCTCATCGCATTCATTGGATTGCTGCTAAGAATCTCTTGAGATATATTCAAGGCACAATCCACTGGTTGAGATACACTGTCGGGAACTTGAGGCTACATGGATATTCAGATGCTAATTGGGTTGGTAGTTTGGTGGATCGTAAGAGCACGTCTATGTGTTGCTTCTCTTTGGGGTCTACTTCAATATCATGGATGAGCCGGAAGCAGAAATCGGTTGCTTTAAGCACCGCCGAGACCGAATACATTGCTGCAAGTATGGCCTGTTGTGAAGATGTTTGGTTGAGGAAGCTCTTTAGTGAGCTATTTGAGCACGTGCTAGATACAAAGGTGATCTTCTACAAAAATCAGAGTGGGATTCACCTATCAGAAAATCATGTGTTCCACGACCGCTTCAAGCACATTGATATCAAGTACCACTTTATCTGGGATATGGTACAACGGATAGTAATAAGGCTCCAAAACATCAGGACAGATGAGCAAGTCGCAGACATTCTCACGAAGCCTTTGGGGAAGGTCAAATTTTTAACCTTCCGAGAAAGACTTGAAGTCGTGGAACGACCCTCCTATGAGGGTTCCGTATGAGTTGAACATTGAGCTCTGGGAACTCCTGGGGGCTTGGGGTACTTCTTAGAGACCATAGGGTGAGTGGTTCACCTTCCCCTAGTGGTGCGCTATGGACAGGCTGAGTGGTTCACCTTCCCCTATGATACCTCGTGATGATTGACATGTGTGTAAGGTGAGTGCTTCACCTTCCCCTACCAGGACACGTGTATATAGGGTGAGTGGTTCACCTTCCCCTACCAGGACACATGTATGTAGGGTGAATGCTTCACCTTCCCCTACGATTGACATATGCACAGGATGAGTGGTTCCCCTTCTCTTGTTGATGCCCCAGCACACATCCTACCCATGGAGTCTATGACTCATGGGAAGTACCTCTCATCTGGCCAATTAGTTGGGAAAAGATGGTTAGGGACAATAGCACTACCGATGGACGCATCGTGTACTATCGTACTCCCTATGACTAGGATGCCTGGTGTTCTAAAACTTGATCTGGGATCAAGGGCTAACTTTTGTCAATGAAGAGTGGTATAATTTTAGGACTCACTCTCGATCACTTCTTCTTCAATATTACTTCATGGTTCAACAAAGCAGAGCAGAGCAAGGCAGTGATGACAGGGATGGTACAGGATGGCATGATGACAAATGGATTGGCAGGTGGAATTCTCCCTAGTTGAGAGAGAGTGTTAAAATTGGCAACTAGGGCCAAATTCCACCTTAGGACATCTCATACGATGGAAATGATTATTGCATTGGATTCCTCTGTTCGAGAGGTCCAATTTTGGTATAAATATCATCTCATTTTGACAAGCAAAAATGAAATTTTGAATTTATTCTCTCTCATGCACAAATTGTCAAGGTCGGCCTTAGTCAAATGTAGGCTCATGAAGCCCAAAAGATGTGTCTCGTCACCCTCAACGAAGTGAATAAATAGGAGTGACCTCTCTCCTCATATGGACATCACTTATCTCATCACATATCTCTCTCTCCTCTCTTGATTGGTCTGTACAGCTTGGAGGCAACTTCTCTCTACTTCGTACGTGTGGCAACAGGACGAATTCTGGGATTGTTACGTTCGTTGACTACAATCTTGAGGGCAGAATTTCAATTTTTGGAGGTCGCATTCATTGGCACAAAAATCGAGTTGATTGGGACAGTTTGACTAGGGTTGACTTCAAATTTGACCGCATAAATTGCAACAGTGTTTTCTCTCTCTCCTTTGACTAGGATGACCAAACCGTTTTGGGCTTACTTTGACCCTGTTGGAAGGCCAAATTGGACTATTATTGACTGAGCTGCTTGGAGGACATTTTGGTGTTGCTTTGACCAGCGTTGACTTCCTAGTTAGGGATGCAATTGACTGATGTTGACTACTGATTTGATAGGATTGTTTTGGGCAAGTTAATTTGATATTTGTACTCTCTTTCTCTACTGAACTATTGAATAATAATAAGAATATTTGATCAAAGGGTTCCCCACATTAGGGTTTTTCCCTGGCATCTGCAATATCTTGTGTCCTCTTGTCTTGGCTTTTCTTATGCACATGTTTTTATGTTCTATTTGCATTACCTATCAATGTGTTTAATTTAATGTGATTGCTACTAGATATAATTGGAAATTGTCATTGGGTTGATAAAGAACATTGAAGTAAATTGTGCTAAAGCATAGAACATACCATTGTTGCATCTTATCAAGGGACACTCAAAGATCAAATCTCAAGAAAGACATCAAAGTAAATATAAGAGGATCATCTTGAAGTCAAGATCTACAAAGAAGTATCAAAACCCGAGATCGAAAAAGAAAGTCTGCACCATCAAGGAGTCTTGGAATCCTCAAGTCATCTCAAGAGACCACAAAGACGCTACTCAAGTTGAAGGACTTATACATCAAGTTTCTTACTAGAGAAGCAAGATCAAGGACGTTGCCATCATCTTTAGAAGTTCTAAAGGCAATTTTCTCTCGAAGATCATCCAAGAAGCATCAAGAAGCCATCATTGATCATAATCAACAAGGACATCTCCATCAAAGGATCTAAAGTGATCTCCTTCTTTGTGAAGTCAAGGATCACTCTTGAAGAGATCTTTCTTCATCAAGGAAAAGTTCTCTATCATCTATAGAGAAGCATTTTTCACAAGTATATTTATGTCTAAATCTGTCAAAATGTCTTTTTGCAAGGAAAGCAACAAATTGGTTGGGGCTTCAAACTATCTTGCATGGAAGAAGAGGACAAATCTTAATCTCATTGAAAATGAGGTTATGGATCATGTCAAAGGATCTATCACTAAACCAACGAAAGAAGATGTTCAAACACTTGCAAAGTTTATGAAAGGGCAAGTGAGGGCTCAAAGGATTCTTATAGAATCCATCAAGGATCCCCTCATTCCATATGTATCCAAACTCGACACCTCAAAAGAAATATATGACAAATTGGCAGAGTTATTTTCTATAATCACTACAAGAGAAGTCATCTCTCTAAGGCAAGAATTCTACAAACTAAAGATATCAAAAGAAGGGATAGCCTCATACTTTATGAGGATATCCGAAATAAGGGATCAACTTCAAGATCTGGGAGAAGTAATGTCTAACAAGGAGATGACCACTATAGTACTAAATGCACTACCAGAGGAATGGGGTAACTTTACTTCAAGTATTTATGGGAAGAAAGAAGTTGCTCCATTCCAGGATATGTTCACTATGCGAGATTGAAGAAACCAAATTGCAGGCTAAAACTGATGTGGGATCAGGTGATCAAAATCAAGTATATGTTGCTATGACAAGGAGAAGAGTAAAATATGGGAAATTTGATCCTCAGAAAAAGAAAATGAACATGGCTAAGATTCAATGCTATGGATGTCAAGAATATGGGCATTACAAAAGAGATTGTCCTAAGCTCAAGAAGGACAATAAAAAAAGAGGTAGAGAAGAAGCCCATATCAGCGAAGAAGTGGAGGAAGCTGAATAGAAGAAGTCCAAGAAAGTGGAAGTAAAAGATATCTACTATGATTGAGATAGTCTTCCTCACCTAGTTATTTTCAAGTTCATGATCTCAAGTTTTCTGTTGTAAGATATGGTTAATCATGATTCACTAAGTAAAATGATAGCATGCATCATGGCATCATAGAAGCATTAAAAGCAAGAGATCCTGACATCATCATAGAGAAGCATGAAAGATGGCTAAAATAGAAGTCTATGTAAGGATATAGCTCTTCGTAACCTCATGAGAAGCATAAGTGGTACTTTTGGGAAAAAGAAGAAAAAGTCATCTAGTACAAAGCTCATCATACATCTATCAAAAGGAGACAGTTGTTGGATGAGGATGCTCAAGATCCTTTATTGGAATCTTCATCAAAAGGTTCGCCAATCAAATGGAAGAAAGTGTTTCATCAAGAATTCCAACTTGTGGGAACTCATGGGATGATGGTACGATCACAATAGAGCTAAAGCAGATCAAGGAATTGAAGTTATTTCAATCAAGGAGATGTTGAAAGGAAGTCTAAGATGACCTAAAAGAAAATGAGGTATGTATGCTTGTATTCGATACTATAAAGTCATGTCATATCTTTGCAGATAGCATGGATAAATGCTCTATCTTGAGAGCATGATCAAAAGAAAGGATCTCCACCTTTGAAAGGATGCAAGGAGGCATGGGTCACACATTGTCTGTTGATTTTTAAAGTACCTTAGACAAGTGGTTTCCCATGTGTTAGTCTCTACCAAGGGAAAAGTGTCCAAAATACTTATTTTCCTAAGTGTGACTTTATAAAGTGAAAGTGACTTTATAAGTGGTAAAGTCAATGTTAAATTATAAAGTGAAAAGTAACTTTAGACATAAAGTACAATGTGGGTACTTTATTTAATGGGTGAGTTAAAAAATTGAAAGTGAAAATTAAATGCACATTTATTCTCATCCTTTGATCTAAATGAATCTGAGCCATTAGATCTTAGGGTTGGCCAAAAGTCATTTAGGGAAACAAAAGGGGAAAAAGAAAAGAGAGACTACATTCATTCTTCATGAGTAGATTGGAGAAAGGAGGTTGAGAGTTGGAGAAAAGTTCTGAAAGAGAAATTTGTTGCAGCGAGTTAAAGGAGTGATTTCTGGGCAAAGATGGGCACGAAAATCAAAGCATAAAAGACAACAAAAGGTCCAGCATGAACAACAATTAATGTTGTGAGTTGCACGCCGTTCGAGAGAAGTTTTTGAAAAAAAAAATGAACGAAAAAACCATCCCGTCTGTATAACGGTACAGAAATCTGTATTGTTCGTACGAAATCCGTACAATATTGTCCGTACAATCATATTTGTATTGTACATATTTTCAACTTCAAGTGGGTACGGAAATCGAGGCAAAGTGGGCACGGTTTTCAAGGAGTTTTGCGCTGAAGAGATAAGTTGTATTTTGCTGTTTTGTTTTGTCTACAAATGTATTTTTCCTGAACTTGAAAGATAAATAAATTTGGATAGCTCTCTAACAAGTTTTCCTCGGAGAAGATTGAAGGGGTTTTGCATGGGTATAAGTTGACCAAAAACTTGTGTATTTTTATGTGTGTTGGTAATCTGTTTATGTCCATATTTATTTTCAACATGTGTTGACAATCTCATGTGTTTTAATCTGAAAATTTCATTTCCAGAATTCTATATGTTGAATGTATGTTTATGGGAAAGGGCATTTAACTGAATGGGAGTGATAAGGTAAAATTAAAACCGAGTTGGGATTGCAGGAAACTTTTTTTAGTCATCAAATTTCATCATTGTCTGGATGAAATCAACATAATATGTCCTTATATGGAATATAAGGTGGTTGACAAATTGGAGGAACTATGAATGAAAGTTCCTAGAAGGAAATGTGTGACGAGAGAAAAGAAGAGATTACGAAATATGCAACTATGAAAAAGGCAATCAACATCCGAGGACTGAGAAATTTGACTAGGATATCTCCATGAAAGATATGAACACTTTGATGAAGTCCAAGAAAAAAAAGAGACACTTGACAGTACAGATCTTTTGGATATGTGTCAATATGTATGCAGGATGTTGACGCGAACTAGAAGATGTCATGATGAAAGAACATCACAAAGGTAGTTTTGACTTAATGTTCATTCCTTCATTTTTCAATAATATCTCAATGGGCTTATGCAGAGCTGCCAAGGGAAGATCTATGGATATCTTCCACCCATGATGTCCATGTAGTAGGATGAAAGATCCTTAAGGAAACAAGGCATGAAGAAGGAAGCATGGCACAAAGAAAGGCTAGATATGAACTGTTGGATCACTTCTCGATGAAAGGAATAATGACATGACTGACTCATGGATGAAAGTGATGGATGGTTTGTGCCCTACGAAGAAGTCCCAAAACATGAAGACTCTTGAATAAAGAAAAGATGTTCATGACATCGTGAGGAGGAGTTCTTCAAGCAGTTGGTTGTCCCATCATCTCCACCTAAGGAGTTGTTGTAGGTCCCTAGCTGAGAGGGAGCCTAGAAAACAAGTTTCTTACTTGGTTGAAACTTGGAAGAAAATTCCTAAAGCTAAGAGGGAGCTTAGGTACATTCCTTCATTGGAATAGCTATATCCTCCCTAATTAAGAGGGAGAGATAGACACATCATTCTTTTCTTCACTTGGGAAGAAAGAATGAACGACTGGGTAAACATCTAGAATCCGATGCTCTTTGAGGATGAGTTAGGGCATCCAAGATAAGAGTAGTCATAGAGGACCGATATTCTTTAATGAACGCACCTTGAGAACCCACCCTGAGAACACACCCTGAGAACCCGGGTGGGGTATGTTCCGAGAGAGACAACGATGAGGGTGTCTATACATCATTGGTCTCACCAGCATTGTGCTCTGATCTTGTGAAGAGATAGAGCTATTAGTCAAGGCCTTTCTATGTTACAATGTTGGTTGATATGATGCTATACAGATGGGTTACCAATCTGACGACTCTTATGAGAATTCCTCATATTGAGAATGTCCATATACCTTGTATGGATTATTAATACTTCCCTAGTTAAGAGGGAGTGTTGAAATATGTAACTAGGTTCGATCTTCATAATGACATATGGAATGTTGATTTTATGTATTCAATGAAAAGAGAAAAATAAATTTAGAATTATTGTTTCTTGAGGCATGGGTTTCATGCTCGAGGGAAATTTATTTTAGGTCAAGCTCCCATTGAGAGCTTCTAGGACATGTCATTGAGTTTATAGAGTCAAAAGAATTTTTGTCATGTATGAATAACTCTTCTTGGGTATGTTGCATATTTATTTGAGTCAATATGAGTCTAATTGTAAAGGAAACCCCTCCAAGATCAAGGATACAAACCACAAGTCAAGTCAGCCTGTCAAGAGATGTCGCTTATTTTGGAAGCTCAGCAACGCCTATATAAAGGAGGACTCGGCCTCTCCCAAAGGACACATAGAAACAATCACAGAAGTTGGATCTAGCAACAAAAAGGAGTCATGTACCATAGTGAAGGAACAACAAAAAGGAAGAAAGAAAAATAGAATCGTTTTGGGCCTGTTTCGAGACATCCTTTCCACACATATGATCTGCAACAAGGGAACACTTCTTGGCTAAGATTACAGTCACCATAGAAGACTAAATTTTGATAGAGGAGTCATATTGGAGGTCGAGTGGTTGAAGTAAAGATATCTCATCAAACGAAGAAGAAAGGAAGCCAATTTCTCCATTATCTTGACCACACGAATTATCTAGGGTTTCTGCAGTTAAATCAAATTGCAGACAAAAGGTTGCAGGTCCTAAAAAAGGGGGTCGAAGGAGAAGCCATCATCATTGGAAGGTGTGTTTAACTAAAGTTGACTTTGTGCAAGAAAATGGTTCATCAGATTGACTTGATCCTGGAGGGGTTGTGGTCAAGGGTCTTGGTCATGGTCTTGGTATTCGTCAATCGAACTCTTTATAAGAAGAAGAATTCGTTTGGGTTTTCCTCTCAAGTGGGAGAGGTTTTGGCCCTGGCTGATCGCCTATATTTTGTGTCTCTTGTCTCTTTATTGTTTATGCTTTGGTAGTTGTTTGATGAAGAAGAACACTATAATAATCTAACTAAAGAGAAGATCGTAATCTAATGAAGTAAAAGGCATTCACAAGTAGTTATCATTAGAAGAGAAATCACCTAATTGTTATGCCCTAGATTTCTCAACACTCTATAGATATTAAAAAGGGTGGGGATACGATTAACCCCTTTTTGACTCCAACGATACACCTAGTAAATTTGGACACTGCATATATAGTACAAAAACAACCAAGAACCAACTCGTATAGGTGCATGATGGCAGTCACTTCTGGAAGAGAATTGACTTCATCATGAGCAGTAGACATCACTTCAATGTGATAACCAAGGTGCCATTCAATTTGGCTTTCCATCCAATATATCACTCAAAGACCAAGATAATCATGCCAATCAATACTACTTGAGATGAAACGTGTCATGTGAAGGGGGCAGTGTTAGAGAAAAGTAAAGTGGCAACTTATTATACTTATTTTCTATGACCTTAATACTTGCTTATGAATCTTAATTATCTTCTTTGTGTTCTCTTAGTTAGATATTTTCATCAAAGAATATTAAGAAACAATAAAAACAAAACAAGAAACAAATGTAGGCTTTTAGCCAGGGAAAAACCCCTCCAAGGGGAAAACCCAGAAACTCTTCTCTTCTCAGAATCTGCTTCAAATGAGATACAAAGACCCGATCCCTAGACCAAGTCCTTCTCCCAGTACCAAGTCAGCCCTTCCTCAAGTCCTTCTTGAATTCGTACCAAACAGCTACACACTACAACTTTGATCTACCAGCTAATGCACTGTTACTCAACCTGCAACTTCCACCTTGCAACGCCTGAAGAAACCCTAATTTGACCTTCTTCTAGGACCTTCCAAGAGCAAGACAGCTCTTCCTAAGATCAATGAGGTATAGAGTTTCCTTCCTTCCAACTACCAGTTTGTGCACTTCGTCCTACTGCAACTCGGCTCTGCAACTTCTGCCTCTTCCTGCAACCCAAAAACCCTAGAATTTCGCACGTGTAAGAGAGATAGAGCTCAAAAACCAAGAAATTTTGTCCTTATTCCTGCTTCTTGACCTTCGCTCTCCTTCTTGAAGCTACCCAGCTATAGATCGAATTCATTCTTGTAGATCAAACTTGAGAGTGTATCTTCAATTGAAGTCGAACTGTTCTTTATATAGCCTTCTCAAGGGGTCGAATTTCCTCCTTTGTGTCGGCTTGCACTCTTAGAGATTCCAATACTTTCTAGACTCAAAATAATTCTCTTTTACAATTACAAATTGCCCGGAAGGGTATTATAAACGTGATGTTGGCTCCACTGACTCATGACAATAAATCCTAAGACTTAAAAAACCCTAGAAGCACGAAGAACATGCTTTTACCTAGAAGACCATAAATAATGAGCATGAAACCCATTCATAGAGAACCTAGAAGTTAGTGAACCTTCTTTCACTAGTAAAAATCCTTCACTTCTTCCTTCTTTGGATTCTTCTCGGGTTCTCACACTGCTTCGACTAATGAGCTTCACTTCTATCATTTCTCTTATTGTTCAGTTGATTTGGACAGACCCTCTTATAGTGTCCAAACTCATTGCACTTGAAGCATTGCACCTTTGTCATGTCTCTTATCAAACACATTTGTAACAAGGTGCTGCTACACAATTTTGCACAATATTGGCTAAGGAAGAGAACCCATCATTTTCGATTTAGGGACTTAGGAGGCAATTCGACTTAATTTGGATGCTAGTGGAATGTGGGGGGCCACCCACATGGGGATTTGAATTGGCCCATTCGAATAGCTTGGAGGGAAATTCGAATAGGTGGATGGAGGGGCCTACATGAGGCAAGGGAGGCCCAAGGAGTTATAAGGAGGGAGGAACTCTCATTTTGGGATTCATTCATACATCTTGCAAACAAAATCAGTTCACTGTTCACTCTTCTGTTTAACTTAGTCAACCGGTTGTTTAGCCACGAATCTCTCAAGCAGGAGATTCAACCTCTACTTCGGGGGACCATCCATGCTTGCCCTAGAGAGGCAGTTCTACAACAATTTCAGGAGTTCCGAGGTAGTGACATTGCACCACCACCCAACACAAGGCAGCCAGAGAATACCGAGAGAGAGATAGAGGCCAGCAGAGATCAGATTGTTGGCCAGAGAGTTAGTGAGTTGAGATAGCAGCAATAGACCAGCATTCTTGCTGAGTTTTATAGCCAGAAGAGCCAACATTCCAACAGTTCGAATCGTTGGGCTAGGGGACAGCGCAGAGGCCACTCAGCAGTTTTTCGTGGAGCTTAGGAGCAGGTGCCTTAGGCCAAGAGCTCACTCGGGAAGTCAGGGATTAGATAGAAAGGGCCAGCCCAACACTTTGGGGGCATTTCCAGGAGGATTTACAGGCAATTTCTAGCCGGCTGAGTTTTGCAATTGCAGTTGAGGTTGGGCTCCAAGGGGGTCGAATTTCAGAAGTCTAAACCAACCAGAAACCTTTTTGGGTTTTTCTGGGTTTTTGACAAGGATCCCAAATATAAAGTTTCATAATTTTATGGGCACCGGAGGTGGGGTTTTAAGCTGTATCTTTGCAGCAGACACTGTGGAATTACTGGGGACTAAATAGTGCCTTTGGGGGTCGATTTTGGGAAGTCCAAATCAGGCCAAACCATTTCTGGGTTTTTGTGGGTTTTGGCCAAGGATTTTTTAGCTGAAGTTTCATCATTTTTTGAGCACCGGAGGAGTTTCTTGCAGTCTCTTTCCAGGCAACAATGAAGTTTTCTGGATAGCGCAAAGCATTAGAGCAGTCATTTCCAGCATTTGAGATCATTGTATTGTCACCTAGGTTCTGTCACGCTTGCCATTGAGGCAGGCCCAAGTGCATTCCTCCATACTATTGTACTTGCTCCATTGATTAATAAAATGGCTCAGTTGGTTCTTAATTCTAGAGTTTTTATGAGCATTTGCTGATTGTTTAAAATTTTTGTGTTGTAAATCGTTTTTGCTTTGCATATCACTGTTTATTTAAGTTTGGAACATTACAACCTTGGACATATCTTTCTTCTTGGACTTGCCAAACTTTCCCTTCTTCATCTTCTTCACTCGGGCTAGAAAGGCTTAAGACTGCTCATCTGATCCAATGTCATCCTCGAATTTGATCCTCGACTCTTCCAGTGTGCATTGTGCCCACAACTCATCAAAGGGAGTTGAATCCTTCTTGGATTAGACACTTGTTTCAAATTTGCTCCATTCTGGTGGTAATGCATTTAGAACACATATTGTTACTTCAGAATCAGTGTTAGTTCCCCAAGTCCTTGTAAAGGGTCTCTTAGCTAAGAGACTCTCAAGAGGAAAGATGTCATATCCTCATCCTTTGATTTCTTCAGTCTATATAGCTTGTTCCATAATGACAACTTTTGACCTGTTGTACTTACAAAGTACAAATTTACTAGTTTGTCATACATGGCCCTGGAAGTCTTCAGAGTTGTAACAGATGGAACAGGAGAATCCTTAATTGATTCAACTATGATCCTTTGAGCTCTTACTTCCCCTTTCTTGTACCTTGTTAGTTCTTGTGTCTTATCTTTCTAAGGTTCAATAACTTCTCCATTAACATATCCAATTACATCTTGCTCTATGAGTATCAAGTTAATCCTTTTCTTCCATGCTAGATAGTTTGAAGCCATAATGAGCTTATTTCTCTCCTTGCAAAAAGAAACTACATGAATTGAAGATTTAGCCATTATGAGATAGTGTGTTGCTTACTTGAATAACATCTCCAACCTTCTTGATGTCTTCAAGAGCCTTGAGGAGATTTTCTTGAAGGATGTCTCCTTCCAAGAACGATGCTTTCCAAGTAGACTTCTTCTTTGCGAGATCAACACCCTACTTGCGAGATTGATGTATTAGAAACCCTAGATTAATAGATTTGCTATCAATGAGTCTTTAACCATATCTCTTCAAGAGATAATGTGCTTCTTTTAGGCCTTGAGAGCTTCCTATCCCTTGATCAACAATTCTTACTAGTGTCCTTCTGGCTACCTTCCTTGCTCACCTTCACTTTGAAACCATGTTAGAAAAATGTAAAAGTGGTAACTTATTATACTTATTTTCTTTGACCTCGATACTTGCTTGCGAATCTCAATTATCTTTGTGTTCCTTTGGTTATATCTTTTCATCAAACAATAACAACAAAAGAGGACACCGATGTAGGCTTTCAGCCAAGGCAAAACCCTTTCAAGGGGAAACCCAAAAACTCTTCGAATCTGCTTCAAATGAGATACAAAGACCCAATCCATAGACCAAGTCATCCTCCCAGTACCAAGTTAGCCCTTCCTCAAGTCCTTTTTGAATCTGCACAAACCGCTACAAACTGCAACTTCGATCTGCTAGCTACAACATTGCTGCTATACCTACAACTTCGGCCATGCACCTCTTGAAGAAACCCTAATTTGACCTTTTGGGACCTTCCAAGAGAAAGACGTCTCTTCCTAAGTTCAGTGAGGTCTAGGCAGATTTTCCTTCCTTCCAACTACCAATTTCTCCACTTCGTCCTACTGCAACTCAGCTCTGTTACTTTGACCTCTTCTTGCAACCCAAAAGCCCTAGAATTTCACACATGTGAGAGAGATAGAGCTCTAAAAACAAGAAATTTTTCCCTTCTTCCTTCATCTTCACCTTCCCTCTCCTTCTTGCAACTACCTAGTTGTAGATTGAATTCTTTCTTGTAGATCGAACTTGTGAGTGTGTGTATCTTCAAATGAAGTTGAACTCCTCTTTATATAGTCGTCTAAAGGGGTTGAATTTCCTCCTTCAGGCCGACTTGTACTCTCAGAGATTCCAGTAATTTCTAGACTCAAAAATAATTATTTTTTACAATTACAAATTGCTTGAAAGGGTCTTATAAACATGATGTTGGCTCCATTGACTCATGACAATAAATCCTAAGACCTAACAAACCCTAGAAGCACGAAAAACATGCTTTTACCTAGAAGACCATCAATAATGAACATGAAACCCATGCTTTAATAATATTTTTTCTTTCTTCTTTTCTTGTTTGTTACGTAGGATACATATTGAAATGAGTACAACAATTATGAAGACCGAAACTAGTTACATTTCTCAACAGTAGCTTGTAAAGTCCCTTCATGTTAATAGATTAAAACTTATAACTACCACCTAACACCATGGTTATAGGAGGTTGCTCCTAAACTATTGATTGTTTATATACACCATTACCAAAGTGTTTCATTTACGTGGGAATCTCATAATTAGCGTCAACAATCATGAATGACTAACAAGAAAACTTACCTACTACTAACCCATATATTTTCCCCTTTGCATATCTGAAGGTTCAAAGATATATTCAGATGCAACTTTACTTGAGCTAGAGGTTTGCAAATATGAGGGTTAATGACCAATACATTTCAACAGACCGGCAGGTTCAGAGATATATTCAGATGCAGCTTTGCTTGAGCCAGAGTTAGGTTCCCATGGAGATCAGTTGCGATGTGGATTCAGTGATGGTTTGGTTATCAAACATAGTTCTTACACATATTTTCATCAGATTGGAGAGAGTTTCTATTTTTAGCAACTCCCATACTTTTTAAAAGATAGAGTTCAAAGGCACATATGGTAGTATTATTACATATTGAGAGTCCTCCCAAGCTTAGGATTCCAATGAGGCCTTTTCCGATTACATGCATGATACTACCAATGACAACTTCAATTCAGAGCCTTGCATGTTAGTTGGAATGATATATTTGAGATCTTTGTGAGCTTACAATTTCAATGAGATACTTTCCAACAACATGAGAGACAATTCTATTTTAGTATGCTTTGCATGTCAAATTTGGCCACATATTCGAACTTGGGTCCAATGTGGGTGGTTTCATCAACATGTCATAGCAATTTTTATCGCATATTTTTTACTCTTCACTGAAATATGAGTTCGATGAGTATGGTCTTGAGGACATGCAAACAATTTTCTATTTTTAGCAGTGGCCTTGCATGAGTGACACATGCCAATCTCAATGGTTGACACGTGGTAGCATCTGCAATGGAAAAATGGCAAGATCTAGATGCACAAATGAAAGGTTAGTGATGTCACAAAGCACATCGGTCTACTAGGTTAATTATGGAGTCGTCAGAGATCACATGCATTGACAAGAGAGTGAGATGGCACTAGGACCAGTCGACTGGGACTTAGTTTCAATTGACTAAGTTGTTTCCTTAGTAATCTAGAGCGAGAGGCACACTACATCAATTTATCTTCAATCATTTCCAGTTTGTCTCCGCTCAACTAGTGTGCATGGCACCTTTTCCTTGTCCTCTTTTCTAATGAAAAGAAGCTTCCGTAGCAAGTGAATGTGGCCACCTCATCCTCCACAACTTTAGTGTAACTCAAGCCATCATGCAAAAAAGACTAGTGCACACTAGTTTTCTCCTTTGTTCACCTTAACTTCACTCGAAACTTCTTCCCTTATCCTAGTGCGAATGGCATCTTTTATCCTCCACTTCTCCATAATTTCACTCCATTCTATAGTCCTCTTCACTCCATCTTGTGTAAAAAATCTCCTTCTTCTTCTCATTCCCTCCTTTCTTCCTATGCGAACACTTACTCACATAATGACCAAACTCGCCACATGAAAAGCATTTCACTTTGCTCAAATCTTGCTTCTAGTTGACATTGTTGAACTTCCCTTTTCCCTTCTTCAGGTTACTAGCGAGTGCAACGTTCTCACCATTAGTATTATTCTGTTGAAGATCCTCATCCCGAAGTTCCCCTGGATAAAATCATCCCATAACCTGTTCTAATCTGATGGATTCTCTCGTGAAAAAAAATTGCCATGTGAAGCCCTTTCTTTTTATGTTTCATTTCATCATTCAAAGCTAAAGTTGGAGATAATTCCACCACTTTGTCCACAAATTGTTTTATTGTTAAAAATACTAAGAGGGGAGTGAATCAGTATTTTTCTTCAATTAGTTTATTTTAACTTCACGGAGCATTAATTATCATTAGCATTAGATCAAAACATAAATTAGCAACACCATTCAACAATGCACAACATCCAAGACAGTAGACAAAAGATATTTTGGTGGAAACCCTTCTAGAAGAAAAACCACTAAACACTACTTAATATAGCTCGTCAAACATTTCCTTCAGTAGGAAGCCCCAACTTCCAAGATTTTCAACATCAACTGAAGGAGGCTCCAACCTGAAGGAATCTCCAAATCCCTGATTTACCAACTCCAACTAGAAGGACGCTCCAACGCCCTAATTTACCAACTCCAACTGGAAGGATGCTCCAATGCCTTTGTTTTATCAACTCTGAATGAAAGGATGCTCCAACACACTGCATAGGCTCCAACCAGTGCTAGCACCACCCTGCCACCTTTAAGTGTTTTCAAGCTCCGACCTGAAGGAAACTCCAATCTTCGTCATACACCACCCTACCACCCTACTCAGCAAGCCACCACTTGCCTTGAAGACTTCAACTTTCCATTCACCACAGTGGACCACATTTCACAATTCTCAGACTGGATCCACTTGTGCTCAATAACAATACAAAAACAAACTGCAATGCAATCTCTGCTCAAGTTACATCAACCTACCATCAAACATCCAACCAAATAAATGTGACATAAACTTGGTTACCAAGCTAAATTCACTTCTACAATACAAACACTTAGCAGCATCATCAATATCCAACAACTAAGTCAGCTATACAAAACCTGCATACAATGACCAAACATTCTTTCATTGGTAATCCTTCACTCAGCGCATCAAGTTGTTAAACCCAAGTAGCAATATGCATACATTTGTCTCTCACAAACAACAACCCTTATAGATGTAAACATTAGCCAGCTCTGCTCAACAATATATCAAAAAGATAAGCCCTAACAGTGTTAACATCCATCAGCAGTAGTATCAATACATACTTTCTCTGGTCACCCAACAACTCAGCAACACATGCTCACTGCCAAACCCTATCTCGAAAAAACCTTTGCCCTTAACATATCACTGTCACAATACTACTATAAGTCAACACTATGAAATCACGTCATTGTTAGGTGTTACCCACATGCACAAACCAATGTGCCACAAATCTATCATGTGCCCAACCTTAAATTGTCTCAATTGTTGCCACAAAACATGCAAGCCCTTTTTGTAGTCTCAAATCCTAGCTCTCATATCAACAATATGCAAGTGAACTATCAAAACCACAATCAGCATTGCAATGTGTTAATTTTAGGTATGTTCTATGCTTAGAGCAATTTAATTCAATTTTCACAGTTAGCTCAATATCTTTTCCAGATTAGCAATCACATCAGCATTAAAGTAAACTGCAGATAGAACATAAACATAAATCCCAGAAGACAAGTCAGGACAATAGGACACAAGATGTGGCGCTAGCCAAAGACAACCCTTGATCAATTCTTCTTATATGTTCTTCAATAGTTCATTTAAGAGAGAGAGAGATAGTACATTTACAATAGAAGTCAACACTTTGACTTATCTAGATAAGAGCATAGATCATCTCTAAGAAGATGATACATAAGATCAGTTGAAGACAAGTTGCTTCAACTGATTCTCCAAGGTGACTCCTTCACCTATCATCGTGCTGCATCTCGTCATCATGCTGCACCTCACTGTGTTGCACCATGTTACACCCATCATCACAGTGTTGGACCTAATGACCATGTCGTACACTTCATACTGCTACACCTATCACCATGCTGCTCCCAATCACTGAGCTACTCTCATCACTGATCTGCACCCAATGCTGCATTCATCATGCGGCATCCATCACTACATCCAATATGTTGCAATCATTTACATTCACCAGTCTTGGTTGCTTGTTATGGCTTACAGCCTAGCTGAGCAGCTAGACTCCTCCAAAGTGCAGTCAACTAACAATCACAATGTCTGCCTTGATTTGTCTATAATTGTCCTCTAAGGGAAGGTTGTATCTGTCTTCCACAAGACTGTCCTCCATTTACTACAGCATGTATATATCTGACATGCCATACATCAAACTGAAGATGTTGTTGTCATGTGTTAACTAAATAACACACAACCTAGAGAGCAGACTTCACTACTTCTTTATGACCCAGTCCTTAACTCATGCCTTGTAACTGTTTTATTTAACATGTTGTCACCTACAACACTTAGATTTCCATGTTGTCACCTATAGCACACATAGGCACCTACAGCACTTAGATTTCCATGTTGTCACCTATAGCATACATAGGGATAGGCCTCCTTATGTTGTTGATAAGGGTTGTGTATTGTAGATAAAACAACGGCTAGGTATCCTTGATTAGACTGCGGATTAGGGCCTTTACTTGCTGCTCGTTAGGCCTCATTAGAATGCGACTAGGGCACCTTTATTGGACTGCGGATTAGGACCTTTACTTGCTGCTCATTAGGCCTCCTTAGTCTATGGCTAGGGCACCTTTATTGGACTGCGGATTATCTCCTCCTTAATGCTGCTAGAGCTCTCCTTTGACTGCGGCCAAATCTCTCCCTTGCCTGTGGCTAAGACTCTCCCTTAACTGCGGCTAAGATAAGGCAATATCTACCTCCTTTTAGGACTGTGTATAGGACAGCATTAGCCCTTCCTTAACAGTTGATTTGAACTCCTAGATTTGACTGTAGCTAGGGCATCTCATCTCCATTAAGACAGCATAGAACCCTTCTTGACTGCGTAGAGGTGTCTCCTCCTAGGACTGCATAGAGCCTTCTTTGATTAATTGCGTCAGGGTTTCTTCATTAGGGCATCGTAAAGCCTTTCTCCATTAGGGCAACGTTATCCCTTAGGATCTCTCCTCCTACTAAAACCCAAAGACAAGTAGAGAGGAAGAGATCCCAAGTGAGTGTGTAGAACTGACTTGAAGGCCACCTCTATTTATACTGAAACGTTGAGCATAAGTGGGGTTTATTTGGTTGCTAACCGACCTGGACGAATTGTCCCATAACACAAATAAGTTCATATCTCCATGAATACTTATCGGAATTGGATGATCTTTAGATCAATCCTACACCTCTCGATGAGAGGGATCGAAGAAAAATATTAGTTGCCATTAATAAGATGACCCACATGGAGTTTGGCCCTAGTTGCCAATTTTAACACTCCCTCTCAACTAGGGAGAACTCCATCCACTGATCCATGTGTCCTACTGTACTATCTCTGCCATCAGTGCCTTGCACTGCTCTGCTGAACCATGAAGAAGAAGAATTGATCGAGAATGTCTCATACCATTCTCTACTGACCCGAAGTCAGTTCCATATGAAGAGAGTGTGTCATACCACTTTTACTGACCCGAAGTCAATTTCATTGATCCCAAATCAATATCACAAGAGAGTGTCTCAAATCACTCATTCTGATCCCAGATCAGTTTCATTGATCCTAGATCAATGGAGGTCATCCTAGCATAGGGAGTACGGTAGATACAACGATGCATCCATCGATAGTACTACTACGGTCCCTAACCCCATTTCCCTGTTCATTGATCAAATGAGAGGTACTTCCCATGAGTCCCAGACTGCATGGGTAGGATGCCTCAACAGAAGAACTAATCATCTTGTCCCTAAGTTGCCTCAGGGTATCACAGGGGAAGGCTAATCCATTCACCCTATACACAATGCACCATTAGGGGAGGATGAGTTGCCCTATGGTCGTGTGTTACTCTAGTAAGTACCCCAAGCCCCCCAAATCTCCCGGAGCTCAATGCATGTAACATGGAAGACCCTTATAAGAAGGTCTCTCAACGACTCCAAGTCGTTCGAGAAAGTCACATATTTGACCCTTCCCCTGGGCTTTGACAAAATGTCTGCGACCTATACATCAGTCTCAACGCGATGGAGCATCCTTGCTCATCGACGTACCATATCCCAGATAAGGTAGTATCTGATGTCTGTCTGTTGGATCAATCATCGAATACGGGATTCCTCAACAATCGAATCCCCCCCTTTGGTTGTCACAGAGGATCACAGTGGTATTTTCATGTGTACAAACATCTCACTGAAGAGCTTCCACAACCAGGCAACTTCATACGAGATCATACTCGTAGCTATGGATTCGGTCTCTGTGGTGCTTATAGCAACCGACTTTTGCTTCCTGCTCATCCATGATATCGAAGCAGAACACAAAGAGAACCAACACTGAGAAGTGCTCTAGTGATCCTCCACACTGCCTGCCCAGTCAACATTCGAATAATCATGCAATTTCATATTTCTGGTAGTGTACTTCAATCCATGAGAGATTGTGCCCTGAAGATGTCTTAGAAGATTCTTGGCACCAATCCAGTGAGGCTCAACCAAATATGAGCTCACCATGCTAACTGCAAAAAATATATCCGAACGGATGTTCACCAAGAACATCAATGCAAATGAGTTTATGAAACTCAAAGGCATTTCCCAAATCTGGTCCGCCATCACCACCATATAACTTCTGAAAGTTAAGATCCTTGAGGTAGTCACTGGCTTGCAGTTTACCATTCCACATCTGGAATCCAACTCCCTCTCACTTCTGCAAGTGAGAGGGTCTGCACCTGTCAGAAATAGGTCGTCCTCAGAAGGTCAACTGACATGGTGCTATGTGTCAACTAACATGGTCCCCAATGGACTTCCTACAACTTGATACAAATTTCCAACCCTAAACCCATGAGTAAAAGCATCTTTTGAAAATTCTATTTTCAAACACGTACCTTTCCATCGATGAATGCCACCATGAAACCTTTTGACTTCCATTACCGGAATGGACACCAGGTTCTACTTACGATCAAGTACATAAAAGAGATTCTTGTAAATGAATCGAGTTACCCTCATTCAATTGAGGATTAACATTCCTACACCCTTTTCAGAATAGGTGGCACCGACTCCAAGTATAATCCCACGATTGTTTCCATCTTTACCAAATTCGAGAGAGCACCCTTCTATCTAATGAGGTGCCTTAGAGCACTACAATCAATAAGAAAGATTCCCAAAGAATCTGAAGGAGAGGGCCAATAAAAGATAATGCTTCTTTATCTTATCAGAAACAACATTTGATTCTTCATACCTGGGGTTCCTTACTCTCTCTAAAGAGTCGGCCATTTCGTTGATGACCTGTATTATCTGTCATTCCTCTGATCATTGAAGATGTCACTGGAATGATTGTTATCATCATCAAATGATGTGTCCCTGCCATTCGAACACTCCTTTGCATAATGGCCAAACAAGTCATCTGCCTTTCCTTCCACCCTTAGATCTGGACTTCCCAATGAAGATCTTTAGGTAGGCCATCATTAGCTTCCATTGCACCATTCTAAGAATGTTCTCTACTTTGATTTCACCCTTGGTGAATTTGAAGAGGGATGAGGAATCCATTGATCCTTTTGTCCTTTCCCAACTATCTTTGGTGATTCCTCTTTCACTCTCGCTTGGGCATTGTCTTCACCTCAACTCCGATACCATGTTAATTTTAGGTATGTTCTATGCTTAGAGCAATTTAATTCAATTTTCACAGTTAGCACAATATCTTTTCCAGATTAGCAATCACATCAGCATTAAAGTAAACTGCAGATAGAACATAAACATAAATCGCAGAAGAGAAGCCAAGACAAGAGGACACAAGATGTGGCGCTAGCCAAAGACAAACCCCAATGTGGGGAAACCCTTGATCAATTCTTCTTATATGTTCTTCAATAGTTCAGTAGAGAGAGAGAGATAATACGTTCACAACATAAGTGTTGGACCTAATGACCATGTTGCACACTTCATACCGCTGGACCTAATGACCATGTTGCTGGACCTAATGACCATGTTGCTGGACCTAATAACGATGTTGCACCCATCATCACAATGCTGGACCTAGTGACCATGTTGTACACTTCATACTGCTGCACCTATCACTGTGCTGCTCCCAATCACTGAGCTGCTCTCATCATTGATCTGCACCCAATGCTGCACTCATCATGCGGCATCCATCACTGCATCCAATATGTTGCAATCATTTACCTTCACCAGTCTTGGTTGCTTGCTATGGCTTACAACCTAGCTGAGCAGCTAGACTCCTCCAAAGTGCAGTCAACTAACAGTCACAATGTCTACCTTGATTTGTCTGCAATTGTCCTCTAAGGGAAGATTGTATCTGTCTTCCACAAGCCTGTCTTCCTTTTACTACAACATGTATATATCTGACATGCCATACATCAGACTGAAGATGTCGCTGTCATGTGTTCACTAGATAACATACAACCTAGAGAGCAGACTTCACTGCTTCTTCTTTATGACAGTGAATTCCCAGTCCTTAACTCATGCCTTGGAACTCTTTTATTTAACATGTCACCTACAGCACTTAGATTTCCATGTTGTCACCTACGGCACATATAGGCACCTAAGCACTTAGATTTCCATGATGTCACCTACAGCACACATAAGCACCTACAACACTTAGATTTCCATGTTGTCATCTACAGCATACATAGGGATAAGCCTCCTTGTGTTGTTGATAAGGGTTGTGTATTGTAGGTAAAATAGTGGCTAGGTATCCTTGATTGGACTGCGGATTAGGGCCTTTACTTGCTGCTCGTTAGGCCTCCTTAGACTGCGGCTAGGGCACCTTTATTGGACTGCGGATTAGGGCCTTTACTTGCTGCTCGTTAGGCCTCCTTAGACTACGGCTAGGGCACCTTTATTGGACTACAGATTATCTCCTCCTTAACGCTGCTTGCGCTCTCCTTTGACTATGGCCAAATATCTCCCTTACCTGTGGCTAAGACACTCCCTTACCTGCAGCTAAGATAAGGAAATATCTACCTCCTTTTAGGACTGTGTATAGGACAGCATTAGCCCTTCCTTGACAACTGATTTGAGCTCCTAGATTTGTCTGCGACTAGGGCATCTCATCTCCATTAAGACAGCGCAGAACCCTTCTTGACTGTGTAGAGGTGTCTCCTCCTAGGATTGCGTAGAGCCTTCTTTGATTAATTGTGTTAGGGCTTCTTCATTAGGGCAGCGTAGAGCCTTTCTCCATCAGGGCAGCGTTATCCCTTAGGATCTCTCCTCCTATTAAAACCCAAAGTCAAGTAGACAGGAAGAGATCCCAAGTGAGTGTGCAGAAATGACTTGAAGGCCACCTCTATTTCTACTAAAACATTGAGCACAAGTGGAGTTTATTTGGTTGCTGGCCGACCTTGACGAATTGTCCCATAACACAAATAAGTTCATATCTCCATGAATACTTATCGGAATTGGATGATCTTTAGATCAATCGTACACCTCTCGATGAGAGGGATCCAAGAAAAATATTAGTTGCCATTAATAAGATGACCCACATGGAGTTTGGCCCTAGTTTCCAATTTTAACACAATGTCATTGTCACAACTAGAAAGCATTGTCATCAACCACTTCAACAAAGTCTATCTCTGAGTTTTGATCTTAGTGCTTCTTCTACCCTTTAATTTGGTTCAATAATGCTCTCAAAAACCCACAAAAAGCATAATAAACTTTATAAACAATTTAAATATTCTACAGAATGACTCTTTCCAAGTGCTTTATACAAATTGGATCCTGTTGGTGCCAGAGCTACAAAATGCTCATCGTAAGTTTGTTATATGTTCGACAAAATGAGACATATGAGTGAATTAAAAAGAACTGTATGACCTGTCAATTGTTGGGGCTCGAACCTGAGATCTCAGGCATATAATACACAACTCCTACCAACCGCGTCACCTCCCAACTCTGTTTTATTGTGAATGATATTTCTTCACGACAAAGAGCATGGGGATCGATCGGAGGTCAAACCATATACAGTTCACTACTACGTCTCAATCATCATGGCGTTACAACAAAGCAGCACCCAATACATGGCACCTCTTTGCATGCAATCACTCAATCAACATGAAACCATACGTTGCTTTCTACTCCAACAATGTATAGTCGATATTACATCACACATTGTCTAACTTTTATGATTTGTCACAAGTTCTAACACTCCATACACAGGTTACTTTTTACATGGAACGCACACCCTACTCACAGGCTGCCACACGTACTGGTAAATATTCCAGATGTATCCAATCGGCTCACTAAATACACAACCATACATTGATCCACAAATTCCATGCGCGGGTTATCTTTTGACACACTCGATCAACAATTATGCGCACACTACATCACTCCATCAACCTCAAAAAACTAGCCAGTGATCTAGTCAAGCTCAGATTTTCTCCCTTACAGCCAGTGATCAAATCGATTACCCATAACAATGGAGTGATTAGATCAACACAATTATTTCAGACCAATTTATTATAGAATGTATGCCATAGAGTTGTGTGTTACAGAGATACCACAAAGAGATCATTGTCGCAGAGATCAATCTAGAATGTATGTCATAGAACTCAGAGAATGTATGCAGAATAGTTCTCAGATTATCAACAAAGTTAGCCGCACATGATGTTTCACATAAACCTGAATTTGGGCAACAAAGGTGTCACTTTAGAGGGGTCGAAAAGACCTCAGAGAATGCCCAAAAAAACTTCAGCGAAGAACCAAAACCCAAGCATAAAAGAAATAAACCAAAACTTTCTTCAATCTTTGACCTCCTCTAAAATTTGGTGTGACTACACAAGGTCGAGACCACCTCAAAGATCTATCAATATGTTCTTGCAAGATTGATCGAATGAGTGACAAACGAACTATATTTATATTAATTGAAGATGCTTCTAGGCCAACCACAATGTCAAAGGAGGGAGCCGACCTCAAATTTCAATTTCAATTTCAATTTTGAATTTGGAGCCAAAACAACAATTATTAGGGCCGACATGATTGCAAATTTGATTAATTATATTGCCCTTGACCATGACATCTTTTACAAGCGAAGTTTACTAGGACAAGCCCATAATTAATTTAATTTAATTTGCTTGAATTAAAATGCCACTATCCATCCAATCAATAAGTTGCTTGCAACAATTTATTTGGGGCTTCTTGACCATAAATGGGGTTTCAACTTCAAGAAGCCATATATCCTCAACCGAAACGACCCATGTGATGTGCCACCTACCGTTGAAATCAGCACGACGAGGAGAATAAAATAAAGATGGTTACGGCATCAAATCCACCAATCTACATCCTCAAATTCTTCAAGTGTGGCGCATCTAGGGCTTCTCATTCTATCTTCCCAGGCTTCTTGTCATTTGGGGCTTCCAATCAATGCAAACTAGACGAATATTAAGAGTGTTCAAGGAGCGAGTTGGCATCAATGACAACAACATTCAACAATAACTCCTTTGGCCGCTTAGTTCTTGGTCAAAAGAAATTGTTACATGCATGTTTTGTGTGTTTGTTTTGCAGATTTACGAGGCAAACATTGCATGCAAGGGTAGGGACACCCCCCTGTGGTTGGCAATCACCCACCCAAAATTAAAGAAGAGTTTGCACGTGACACAATAGGGAAAATTCTTCTAGATATTGCACTAAGATTTTCTATTATGGATCTACCAAGTTTTTCACCTTCCGAATGGGTAAATGTCTATGCTAACACCTACCAAGTTGAGATCTATAAAACATATATCAAATAACCCGTGTAAAAGCATCAATAGAAAGGAAGTCATTTATACTCCTACAAAAAACAAATGGAATTCTGGGCAAATTAGTTTGCATGGTTGTTTAGTTCTTGAAAACATAATAGCCTTTCATTTTCTTTGCAAGAAAAATCCAATGAGATGAAAATATAGATAAGGCATGGCATGGCACCAAACAAGAGGATCTTACAGAGAATACCACTAAGAAATGACTAGCATGATTACTTCCTATTTCAAGAAAGGCACGTGAAATGAAATGCAATAAAAAAAAACAAAAAATAGAACCAAAGAAGTTAATCACATGTTAATCATTTCAAAGAAGATAACAATGCTAAAGAAGTCAAATATCATCCTGAAACACAAGAACTTACAATAGAATTCTTCTTTTAGTTCCCATGATCACTGAAGATCCATCAATTAGAAGACCATACTTTTGTTATCCTATTAACAATCTAAACGTTGAGACATTTGTGATTACGAAAGATTGGGTGATGCGCTTATTCCAAAGACTATATGATGACTTGTCATAATGCTTTGTCACAGATATAATACAACCACATGCATGTCAAACTAAGTCACCTGACACTGGGACACGGGAGATGCAGGACACGAGGATTTGGGTGTCTGAAACGGGCATGTTGACCCCCCGGAACAAGACATGTTATATATTATTTTATTAAAAATATATATATATATATATATATATATTAAAAATTAGATATGACTTACACAAATTCTCATTCATGATACATATTCATTGATTCAAACATAGATCTTCATCTAGATGTAAGTTTTACAAAGTAACATTATGCATACAAATACAATTGTAACAGATTCATCAATGATCCAATAGGAGAAAGACAAGAAACTGCAGTTTTCTCATTAAGTCATCAAAATCAAAATTTGTTACATAGGTAGTAGCAATGCCAATGGCAAATAGAAATAGCAAATACAAAACAACTACAAGCCCCAAGGCAGTAGGTAGCTCATGAGTCATCAATCATCATCATCATCATCATCAAAATCAGCATCACTGTCATCATCATGGTCACCACTGCTCTCCTCTGCTACATCCTCCTCCTCTGTATCCATTGTAATATGTGCATCTGCTGGTGTGGAGCAGTGTTGATAATATCGGTATCGGAAAAATATCGGCGAGGGTCCAGAAAACATCTTATCAGCAATATCGGCGAAAATATCAGCAAATATCAGCAAGCATAAAAAATCATTTTTTTCAAATTTTTAAACATAGCCAATATTTTCAAAATAGGCGATATTTTGCCAATATTTTCAAAATATCGCGATATTTTCAAAATATTTTGAAAATACCGCAATATTTTCAAAACAGAAAATATCGAGATATTTTCTCAGCGATATATCGTTTTGCAGAAAATATCGCGATATTTTTGAATATCGTTGATATTATCAACACTAGTCTGGAGGATGACCCCTCAACAGTATCACCATCACCAAAAGTGACTGGCCCTAGCAATGGCTCATTAAGATCCAAGTTGGCCAAGGACATCTCGACACTGTTGTCCAAACCCATATTATTAGTGAAGACATCCCACATCTATGTCTTTCCCTTCAACCACTCATCCCTCTGCCTGTAAATAAGACGAATCGCCTCCAAAATGCTCCCAAACCCTTTTCTATTCGCTCCCACACACCCACAGCTAGAGAGACAAAGAAAAGTGAGGGAGAAATGACCAAAAACCAGCCTTTATGGGACATCAAATCAAGGGACATGTGTCCCAGAATAGGGACACGATGGACTCGTTCCCCGGACATGACAAGACACGACCGGACATGATCAGAGGACACGCGTCCCACCGAATCGTGTTTGATTCTACCAATTTGGGACACGCAAAAGGTTTAGGACGAATTTGGTTTCTTAGATGTCAAAGGTTATTATCTTGCTTGGATACCAACAAGGTTAACAATTTACTCAATTCCAATGTCATGCCTCTATTTTTGAATTAGAATCCATGGTGGAAAATCGTTATAAGCAAATGAATGGCAATATATGCTATCTAAACTGGCTACTCCATGCTTGGCCAATTAAGATCTACTTCATTCAATACCACTATAAACAATATCAGCAATGCCCTTGAATCAGAAGTTGTGTAGAAAGACATATTGACACCATCATTACATCAGGTTCTGTTCACAATAAATGACCATTCATCATTAATGTTTCACATACTACTAAAGGATCAAAGTCCTACGAGACATGGTTTAGCTGGTTATAAAAAACATGAGCCAATCATGTCCTCCAACAGTGAATTGCTAAGGTCAAATAACCTAGGAATTGAATTATAAAGTAATTAGGCAACAATATAATATTTCACAAGTTCTGAATATATTTGTAGTGTGATTTAAAAAAATTGTTACACATGTTACATGGATCTAGCATTCAACTATGATCTTTTGCCAAACAACTGGCAGTGGCAACAGACATCCATACCATGTGGCTAGCACCCACCCTAAACCATGGAAGTAATTACCATTTCATGTTAACTGCTATGGCCAATATTAGCTTTTAGCTGTGTTTTCAATAAAAACCATTTGATGGAGAGATAGCATGTAATAAGTTAAAAACAACAGAACTAACTTAAAATTGAAATATGGGAATGAACCCAGGTTTTTCATACACTATGTTAACACTGTAATCCACCACCAAATAATTATAGTCATGTTTTAAGGACTTTAAACCACCTCATTGAGTACTCTTTTCCAATTACTATATCCTATCTCTTAATTAGCCCAGATGTAGAAAACACTTCCACATTTTGAAGTTCATTTGCCATGAAAATCAGCACAAGATAACAGAAGGACAGAAAAAGATGTCTTGCAACTAACAACCACTTGAAGCGCTCTAATTTAAATATTTTGAAATTCAATATCTTGCAAAGAATCATTAGAAAGTAATTTTAACAATATTCCACCACTACTAAACTGTAACTATATAATAAAAGATAATTCCAACCCTCTGAATGAATAAAGGCCAACAATGGTGTAAGCATCCTCTTACTTGTGGATATAAATCACAGCTTCCCAATTCCTTAACAGCTAGATGCAACCTCTCACCATCTGTTACCTGTAAAAGAGCCATGAAGCAATCCCAATTCAGTTGGCATATGCTTTAATATAGACCAACCAAAATTTTCCAATTCATGTGTATATCAAATAGCTAAGATACCTCGAAATCTCCTCCAACAGCTCTGATGTTTACTGTCTGTATTTCAGCATTTTTTGCCCATATAACTTTACCACTACTGTCCAGACTGGCAACTGGCTCCTCTCGACCAATCTTTATCATGATTGCACCTTCATCATATCCAATGGCAACCCTAACAAAATCCAACCAATAAATGTTAGTTAAATTGAAATCAAAGAAAAATCAACCCAAAAGACCACCCTTCAATTTGATTAAAATGCAAACAAGAGGGGGAAGAATAACTGTAAACATGAATACTTGCTAATTTTAACCCATTTGATTGACATGTAGAACAAATAAAATATTAGTATGTAAGTCCAATAACTACACAGCATTCTAATACTAAGCACTTAACAGTGCACACATTCTTTGTGATTACAAAAACTACAATCTAACTCACTAGCCATCAATTAAGTATTTGGTACAAGCCTGACATATATATAATATTTGTTACATGGAAGTAAAAATAATCCAACCTAGGAAATGACGCATCTGATTTTTGAAGTAATCGGTTTTAAGACTAAATCTTTATACACAGTACAGTTTGATTGGCATCTTGAAAGATAACAAAAATGCTAATTTCACAAAACAAAAAATGCTGACCTGTTTGAACTCTTCATATATCCAATCGCCAAACTCTTTCCAGTCCATAATTCAAAGTATTTTCAAGCCTGCAAAAGAATCCTTTCAGAGTTTGACATTGTACTATTTCCAATATTTGACTAGAATGTCTTCAATCATGATGTTTAAATATGGACAAAATAATGTGTCTATATTATTAACCCATGGCAAATGATCAGTTGGCATGGACAGGACAGGAGGACATGAAAATATGGTCAACATGAGACACAGTGACCCCGGAAAAAGGACACAGAACTTAGAAGACTATATCTATCTATCTATCTATATATATATATATAAAGATCCAAATATTGTTAGAATTTAGAAACTAAAACATTTACATGATTATGATACAACTTCATTCATACATCTAGTTACTATTTAGTACTTGCTAGTACTACACCAATGATGATCAAATCACAAACGCACTGGAAATTGGAACCATAAACTGCAGTTTTCTCATTAAGTAATTACATAGATACTGAGTCACTGCTACTATAGATGGGAATGCCATTGGAAAATATAAAATAGGTTAGCTACTAGAACCATAAATGGAAAAATATCATAGCTCATGACTATTAGTCAACTTCCTCCATGTCAAAATCAGCATCACTGCCACTGCTCTCTCCTCCATCCTCCTCTATCTCCAATCTAATTGGAGCATCTGCTGGTATGGAGGATGACCTCTCAAGAGGATCACCATCATCAAAAGTGACCCCTCGATGTCTTATAACGTCCCTCCACAATGGATACTTCTGCTCTTGAGCCTGTTGCCTTGCTACGACAATGTTTCTTAAGCATTTGAAGCTGCATTTGCTGTCCCACCTCCAACAGATGGAACACTAGTAGAGGCTAATGGGGGAACAGCCTCAAAAGCTTCATTCCTCCCTTTCGTTTGACCAATCCCAGCTTCCCTCGCTAATTGAGCCATGATTTCTGTGATATGAGGAAGAAAATGGACAGCTGTAGAAAAAAAACTTAAAGACTGGTGGATAAATCATCTTACCCAGCACTTGGACTCCCTTCAATGCTGCACTAAAACCCTCAATTGCACTCCAAAACCCTTTGATGTTCCAACCTGCTGAGTGAGATTAGTGAAAAGAAAATACGTGTCACCTCTTTTAGACCAACAGGACACCTTTTCTGACGAAATGTACCCTAAACATGGTACATGTGTAGGGCACATGTTGGACACAAGTTGGCATGTGTACTGTTCATCGGAGATGAGTTTGGCATGTGTCCTGAAACTCATGTCTGACACGTGATCACAAATCCATGACCAGCACATGGCATTCGTGACACAGGACCCCCTAGGGGTGTATCCAGTGACTTAGAATCGTTATATAGCCCTATAACATGATTAAGCAGAGTTTTGATTATTTATTTGAACTTTTTAAGTTTTTCATGAGCAGTGAACTCACCACAATGAAAAAATTTCATGGAAAAAAGGGTTTATTTTATTGTTTCTGGACTGTGTTTATTGGAATGAAGAATCTGGAATACAAAGAATGAGATCAAAACAGGATACACTAACACTCGCTCTCCTAACATATGAGGCCAAATGGAGGAAGATTGGGAGAAATGTTGTCTAGAAGAGGAGGTCGAAGATAAATTGGAATAAGCACAATGCTGCTGTCTGGGCAAAGCCACCCTTCACTAAGGTTTGAGCGATATCTCCTAGCTGCTAGCGTGGGATATAGAACGGCCAAGTCCGTAGGGTCACTGAGAAGTAGGAGTATTGCCCTGAGCTCACGCTGATCTAAAGGTGGAGTGTACTACTAATAATCTGTCTCTTGGTAGCCTCAGTTGATGGGAGCACCAAGAATGATCATCTAACAGGAGGCTATTACAGGGAATGGCCAAGAAATCTAGCAGTAGAATATGAGGGCCTCCTGCATGTAAAGAGCTGAGCATCGCTAATTAAGGTAATAAAATAAATGGGAACCTATGCATGAATTTGTAAATAAATAGTGAAACCACCCTTGAATCTCATAGTAAAGGAAGCGGCAAAAATGAAATGCTACTCAGTCTAAACCTCTGATAGATGGCATAGCAGCTAAATATTATCTAACTGGGCGATCTAGTGCTCTGCCTCCAACAGAAGTCTACATGAACACACTTTGAAGATGAGGAGTTTATGAAGGTCAAACAATAAGTCCATCTCTCAACTCCATGAAATGACGCATAAAGGATTATATGTAATATCCCTTCCAAGAAAAATCTGCTAAGTGTCTTTCTCAATTTTTGTAAATTATGGATGGGGAAAATTTTGGATACAGACCTAGGAAAAGCAGGTGGACATTAATTAATCTAATGGTATGTGGTAATGGAGGCCCCAAAGTTCAAACATTAGACAAAGGGAAGATTAATCACATAGTGGGATGTGGGGACCAACCCATGATGAAATACGCACCCGCTTGATGGACAAATTCGAATGGCTAAGGAGGGAGCTCGAATTGTTTGCTGAAGGGGCCCATGTGAAGGAAGAGAGTAGCAATTATAAATAAGAGGAAAGCAGCATCATTCAGCACTTTTGAACATTTGACATATTAAACTTTGCTGCTCAAGTTGTTCCGCTGAGTCACAGGTGTTGTTTAGGACCAGAGGTTTCCAAGGGGAAATCTCACTCTCTTCTTCGGTGGACCATGAGTACGACCATAGGGAGG
>APFE031117823.1:0-54733 GCA_000404065.3 Pinus taeda
GTTTCGGGGCTCCGCCAGCTTGTTTCCCTCAAAATCGATTAACTCATACGACCCTTTTTCTAAAACTCATTTAATAATGAAAGGACCGTACCACATAGGCTTAAACTTGCCTGCCCCCAAGGCATCTATATCTCGGTCATAGACCAAGACAAAGTCGCCTTCAGAAAAGACTCGAGGACTGACATATTTATTGTACTTCATTTTTACCCTTTTCTTATGGGCCTCATTCATCGTAGCGGCATCTCGACGCTGCTCATCGAGATGTTCCAAGTGAAGGAGGCGCTCTTCGAGACTCAAAGTCTCTGGAAGAAGATCTACAACTAACTTAAGAGATGGAATTTCACATTCGATCGGAAATATAGGTTCCATCCCATAAACTAACTGAAAAGGCGTAAAATGAGTAGTAGTCTTTACGGAGGTTCAGTATGCCCAAAGATCCGAATACAACATGACGTGCCAATTGGACCGATTTTTGTCGATTGTCCGTTGGAGTATCATCTTAAGAGTTTTATTGACTCCCTCGACCTATCCATTGGCCTGAGGATAATAAGGAGACGAATGCTCTTGATGGAAACCTAATTTAAGAGTCAATTCAGACATGAGTTGATTCTGGAAGTGACTGCCATGATCAGTGACAATCTCTCTCGGGACACCGAATCTTGAGATAACCTGATTGAAGAGAGACAAAGATGCCCTGTCACTTGTTTAGTCAATTTAGTGTTGCTAAATTGATGTCATTAATTGTCAACCCAGGGCTCGTAAGCTAATGAAGTGAAGGTGTACTATATGTACTTAAGCAACCTCTTAAAGCTTTTTGTCGTTTGGGGTGTTGTTTATGGTTAATTTATCTTCCTAAGATGGAGTGATGTATTTATAAACAAATGAGTGATGGTGTGTGTAAAGTGAATTCTAGATGAGTGAAAGTGTGTGATTAGTGGTTTCTAACTACTTGCTGAAAAAGAAAACTTGAAGGAAATAAATGAATTAAAATGAACTCAAACCAAAGAACCACTTTCTAATGGCATTAGACACCATTCATGCTGCTGCAAACAAAAAGTAAGAAAATCACTTAAAAGACAAATAATAATGTTTATCACTTCCTAACTCTCTGCCTCTAACACATAGTACTGTGTAAGACACGATTAGGAAGTAGCTAAAGATAAGTCTAAGAAATGATAAAAATGAGAAAAATCTACTTTAAAGACTAGTATAATGTTTTGCTCTTTCTAACTCTCTGCCTCTAACACATAGTACTGTGTAAGCACGATTAGAAAGTAGTTAAAGAGTAGTCTAAAAAGTACCAAAAGCCAGCTGCAAGTTATCAGTATTCTGATCTCAAAAAGATAAACAATTTATAATAAAGAGACCATTCATATGTTAGCAGACAGATTTGAGAAATAAGGCTAAAAATCAGCTAAGAAAATAAAGTAAAGGCAGCAACTTTGAATCTGTCAACTGAAACTACCACTAGATATAAAGCAAATACATAACACACAATCAATCCCGGGTTAAAAACATGAACAGGGGCCCTCCATTCATATAACCCAAGAAGACTCAAGGTATTGAAAGCTTCAAAACAACACTGCTTCTATTACTCCATATGCAGAAAATCACAATCCAGAGTGCTAGAACAACACTATTAAAACAGAGTCTTGAAATGCACTAAAATTGTAACAGGTTCATAAAAACACAGCAATAGTAAAGTTAAATAAGTGTACGCAGACGCAAGTTTTTATAGGCATCTGAAAGATAGCCTAATGCGTATAGCTAAAACTGGAAAATAACTGACTGTCATGCGTAATAAAGGTTTCATTAACACGTCATAAGCCTGCGTGGATAGCTGAAGGTGCTGGTCGTTATGGGCATTGAATCCAGAGTTGGATTATGTCTCCCACAACCTGTGTAATCACGGACAAGTCACCGTTTGAACTGACGTGACCCAACAGCTTACGCATCACCGTTAAGCTGCCTTTGTTGACTGTAACTTGCCCCCTTTTGACCGGAGGTGCAGATGATGTGGATGATTGAACAAATGGCACAGGAACCTCGAGCACCTTGATACCTAAGTACCCATGTGGCTCGTTTGGCGAAATGGCACGTGGAACCTTGAGAACAACAAAAAGGCTGCAGAATCTCCAGATGGCTGCAGAATCGGCAGAGAGCTGTGGAATGCCTGTAAATATGTCAAAATCTAAACAAAACAGTCACACATTAGCAAAGCTCACTTGATCATGCTTAATGACATCTAATGTAATGATCTGGGTCGTTTTACATTGAAAATGAGGCAAAAGAGAGAGGTAAGTGATGAAAAACAGTAGGTAATAGTGGATGGTGAGGTGTAAGTTAGAGGCTCTACACTAGGCTACATGATGGACCAATAGGAGGGAATTTTGGTGGAGATACTACTGAACACAAATTTTTTCGAGTTGGTTATTATTGGGAAACTCTGTTCAAAGAATCCTATGCATATGCGAGAAAGTGTAAAACAAGTCATAGAACTTCAAAAAGAACAACATTACCTCTACAACCTATTGAATTGGAATACCCATTTGAACAATGGCGTATAGATCTTATTGGTGAGATCAATCCCAACTCATCTAAATTGCATAAATATATTCTCACTACTACATATTGCTTCACTACGTGGATTGAGGAAATTCCACTTAAAAGAGTCAATGATGATCAGGTAATATGCTCTCTTGAAAGCCATTTCATATCCAGGTTCAATGTTCCTACATAATTTGTATTTGATAATGATTTGTATTTATCATCCCTTAAAATGACTGAGTTTTTTTTTACAAAGGTATTACAATTGAGTTTTATGCCAACTATTACCCTCATGGAAATGGATTGGTAGAATCTACCAATAAAAGCTTGATCCAAATACTGAAGAAAATTGTACAAGATAATAAGAGGAATTGGCATAAACATCTCCCCAATTCTTTATGGGTTGACAAAGTAACTCCTAAGAAAGCATTAGGGAACTCCCCATACTTCCTTGTGTATGACAAGGAATATTTCCTCCCCCCAAATATATTTTTACCATCCATGCACCTATCTTAGGATGTTAATAGAAATTTAATAAAAGAGATGGATGTGAGAATTTATACTTTACTGAAACAGGAGGAGGAAATATAGAAAACAAAATCCAAATTACATGAACACTAGCATATTATCAAACGATGATTTGGCAAACACTTAGTTACTAATAGATATTTTTCCATTGGTGATATGGTACTAAAATGGGACAATATCCATGAGGTAAAGGCAAGAAATTACAAGTTCCAACATATGTGGCCTGGACCATTTCAAATTTCTTCAAAACTTGTCCCTCCAACATATATCTTACAAACATTAGAATGTGAGTTTGAGAACTTGCCTGTGAATGGCTAGATTTGTAGAAATTAATGTGTAGATTCTAAACTGCTCATGAATTTTTCTAAATCACAACACTAGAAGCTACTCTACCGTGTTGCGGCCAGCAACAACCCCCCTTCTTATTTAGTGTTATTACTAATACTAAATAAGTGGGGACCCTCAGTCAAAAAATTAAAAAAAATTAATTAGTGCTTGTATTTCCTTTTTAATAAAACTTACCATCATAAACTTAGGAAAATACCCTTGAAAAATCTAAAAATCTTAAGTTTCATGATAAGGTAAGACAAAATCATTCCTTAAGAAAAATCGCATCGCAAAAAGGATAATAGGATACCTCCTTACAAGCTGAATTCTAAGATTGCGAGATCGCAATGCGAGACTACATATTAAAAAACATATATCGCATTGCATGCATCAAAGACCACTTACGCTGAAAAATCTTAAATCACCGATATGCGATGGCACATATCGCAAAATCGCATTTCACAGAAAACACATTAACATCAAATTGTCATATGCCACACTCCTGTGATATTGCGATAAAGCGGCAAAGCGATCTTACCAGTAAAGCGATAAAACGATATTGCGATATTGTGACATAGCAATCTGCGATATTGCGAAGCAAATCGCAAAATCGCCTCTTCGCGGATCTTTAGGGCTCAGTATTTGAGAGAACTTTTTCCATAAACTGAGACTTGGTTATGTGCTTTAATGCTAATTAATGAGTTAGCTGCCAGTTGTTAATGAAATATGGTTTTGTGCTTATCTAAAAGCCAGTTCAAGTAAGGTGGTATATTTTTATGTCTTCGACATTTAAAGCTTTCCTGTCAAATTTCCTTATCATTAATCTCACCTCACTTGTAAACTGCAGGAGCGAAGAACAAAGAATTATACAAAGCAATATATAGGATATTATGGGGAAGAAAGGCAAAGTTTCGAGCTCTAACGATAAAGAAATGATGCCCCTATATACAGACACTGCCTGTAACAGAGATGCTGGTATTACTACTTGGGAAGGCATGTATAATCTACTTGAAGAAGAGAATCCCAAGGTGATGGAGGTTATGGCTACTGCAGGTTCATAGTGGTCTTCTGAGGCATCAGTTGCAGATTTAGCTTGTTCGTTCTTGCACCGAATAGTGGCGAGGCCCAAAATTCTCCCATACACTGACATGGTTAAATGGGTACTGGACAGTGCTGACATCAAAAATAGACAATTTAAGACTCAGGGTCAAGAGCTTACGGAATCATTATTTTCACAAAATTTGAGCTTTATATCCGCTAAAAGAAAATGCGCAAGAGGTGAAAATCGCATCAAGGAAGCTCGGATCAAGAAACGGAGGCAGTTTCTGATGGGTGATTAGCACCTACTCTAGTTGTGCATCGCTGGGCAAAAATTCTTGAAAAGGAAGGCCTCTAATTTCTCAGTCACCAGTAAGCCCAGAAATTTGTAAAAAAGAATGCCAGAGGTAAAAAAAAGCAAAACTTGAATCCTAAAACCAGTGGCAATTGTCCAAAATATCTTCAATATGGTATGTATATATGTACAACAATTGCAAACAAGCTGGAGACAGAAGGCTCAAGAAAAGGCAGAATCAATCAAAGGATTAACTAAGTTGAATTGGGATTCGTACTGGGCGTATTTGGTAAAACCACACAACTAGTGTATGACTCTCAAATGCATCATCAATTCTGCCAAGAAGATGGCACCAACTCTCACTGATTCCATTTTTGCAGGACAGTTAAAGTCTAAAGTCGGCCGGCCAACCCTTCTCAACAAATGCTGAATGCTTGCGATTTCAAGGAGTAGATACAGAAATAGTTAGTTGTTAGTTTTTTAGATTCAATATCAATATTAATTTTGCTTTATTTTTGCCTGAAAAAGGACAGTCAATTAAACCGTATCCTACATTTTTGTAATAAGTTATTTTTAGATTTAGTTAGTAGTATTTAAACCCTTCTCATGCATTTAGAGAATGGTCAAGAAATTTATCAAAAACTTGTCCTCAGAACATGCACTTTTTCACCCTCTGAGGAGGTTTTGATGAATGAATGGAACATGATTTATTGATATCTGTATTTAATATCTGCTACTGATGTTGCACTTCTGTACTCTTAGTGGATGTTGGATTAAGAAGAGATAAATCATTATCGCTTGAAGCTCATGAGTAGAACTAGTTATAAATGGTACTTCTATCTCTTAACTATTTCTGCCTTTTTGTCAAAGTGATATTCATTTTTAGTTGTTTATATATTGATGCGTGAATGCTTGAGTTATCATTTGGCACTTTTGTACGGTGATAACTATTTATTTATGCTTAATGTATGAGTAGCTTATTATGCGATATGTTTTTCACCACTGTTTTGTTTAACTTTTTATACGAAGTGGTTTATCTATATTGGATTATTTTCTCATAACAGTTGAATAATCTTTATTATCGATTGTTATCTGAAATCATTGTAGATCGCATAACAGAAGGATTACACCCCAAGTTAGTGTAGACTTAGATATTTCTGTTTATTAGAATACAATTGCATGTCATTAGATTAGATTTAGAATTAGGGCATCTCACTTTGGAACTTTTAGAAAATAAATATCAATCCTTCACATACGCACACATAAATTGGGAAACTGATCCCATATCCCCAGTCGTACCCACTATACCAAACGGAAAAGGAGCTGCTAACCAAGGTCCGGACCGGGTGGGTATCCCCCTTGTTGTAGACCCGATTTTCGAGGTTTCAACATATTTGGCGCTAGAAGGAGGGCCTCGAACTGTGAATGGCAAGCAAGTCTAAATCTAAATACCATTCTGAGAGTAAATCACCCTCACCATCTCCCCCGACTTCTCCATTGCATTTAGAATCTTTAAACCCAGAGCCAAAAGTTGCAAGAACAACAGTTGCTGCTATTTCAGAACAATCTACTATTGAAACTCCTGAAGTTGAATCTCTGATTCAAAAACTTCAGCAATTTTCTATATCTCCTCAAAGATCTGATAAATCTCAAGGCAGTGTGACTTCGCAATATAACCCTGCTCATCCTCTTACCAGATTAAAGAGCGAAAAGTTTGGTGTTCAGCCAACCGAGTTACCTCTACCAGCAAGAAAGAGAGCAAGGAAATCACCTAAAGGGTCCGATAGCAAGACTCTTTTATCATCATCATCCATCTCAACCTCTCCACCATGAAGTCAACCATCCACTCCTCCACTTCAGATCATTATCCATCAGTCCACTGGTACTTCCACATCTCCTTCTTAATCGTCTAGAGTTATAACATCCTCACCTTCTCAAACGCAGGGATCATCTTCTACACTTTCCCCTATTAGCTGGTCAACGATGGCCCAATCTCCATGGAATAACCCAGGGGCAGTCTTAATGCCTGCACCCTTGAGTCAGCAACTGGCCCATCCTAAAAAATGGTTGCCTAAGTTTAATCCTGAAGCAGGCATGCTAGCGGAAGAACATATAAATATATTTATGCTATCCATAAATCTCAATGGAGTTACCAACAAAGACGCTGTCGTTCGACTGTTTCCTTGTACTCTGCAAGGAGCAGTCGGATCATGGTATTTTTCATTACCATCTGGATCTATCACTAGTTGGGATATCTTCTAAGAGCAATTCCTCATTAATTTTGGTGATGATAGGTCTACAGTGACATTGATCAATGACCTGTCTAACCTTAGGGCTGAGTCAAAAGAACCTACTCAAAGATTTCAATTCACTTTTCAATAAACTGTTAAAAAAAATTCCTACTGCTTCCAAACCTAGCGAAGAAGTGCGAAGTGAATGGTACATCATTGCTTTACCATCAAACATAGCAATCTTTGTTGACAGGGCTAACAAAACAACTTTAGTTGAAAATATGAAAGAAGTGATAGCAGTTGAGAAACGTATTATAGCCCTAGAAAAGAAAAACACGATAGAAGAACGGAAATCCAAGAAGGTTACTTTCAAGGAAGATCCCAAGAAAAAACAATCGAGAGATCCATTCAATTTAGAAGGATTGCAAAAAGTTTTGAAGACCATGTCTAACGAGATGGTCGATATTAAGAAACAAGTGGCAGAAACTTCTTCTAAAAAGCCGTACAAACCTTTTAAAAGAAACCCCTCAACTGATTCAAAGCCCCCTAATGCTATTACAAGTGCTAAATCAGAGGAAGAAGAAGAGGAAATCGATACTGAAGAACATACCGGTGAAGAAGAAGTTGTAGAGTTACAAGGTATGTGGGATTTCATCCTCCTAGATGAAGAGGATCAAGAGGCATCCCCAGTTAGCACTGGAAGTAGAAATCAACTTGATCCTCCTCAACCTACCCCTAAACCAAAGAGTGCAAGCTCAATGACTAAGGATAAAGTCGTAGCCAAGAAAATGACACCTAAAGTGACTCAAACTAGCCCAGTCCAAACAGATCCATCAACTCCGTCTAAAACCCTGATCGTTTCAGATGAAATGGAGTATAATATCATAGAAGACATGAAAAAGACTAGGGCCAACATCACTTTTTATGAATTGAGCAAGTTAAAAAACCAACAAAAGATACTCTTGAAAGAATTACATGTTGTACCAGTTGCAGCTTTGCCCGCCACTGTAATCTCTCAAGCTTCCCATGATATGGGAAGACCTCCAACTAATGTGATCAATAAAGTTGATCCAAATGATATCGCTTTAATTGGAGGAAGGTCGAGATCTCATACTCCCCCATTTCTTCTTACTTATGAAATTTTCAATAAAAATTTGCATAATTTCTTAGTGGATTATGGAGCTTTATCGAATATTTTACCAAAGTCAACATGTGCAAAATTGAACGTCCAATCACAAAAATCTGTTGTGTGCATAGTTCAGCTAGATCGATCGCAAGTCAAAGTGATTGGCGAATTAAATTAGGTTACCATAAGGTTGTCATCTAACCCAAAGGTATGTCAAGTTATCGACATTTTAGTTGCTGATATTCCGGAATTTTATGGCTTGATTCTTCGCAAAGATTGGTCAGAAAAACTTCATGGATACTTTGCAACTGACTGGTCACACATGTGGCTCCCTTACAATGGTAAACCAAACCAGATAAAAGTTGAGCAAGAAAGACATCAGAAATACATAGTAATAGAACTAGAGGGAGAGAATGAACCAGTAGCATACAACAATAATATCATTGGCAACTACTTAGTAGATTCTTTCCTGGGAAATTTTAATGCTCATACTTCACCTTATTTAGAACATTCTGTTTTGTATCAAGTAGAAAACTTCTCTCAAACAAATAGTTCTAAATGTATTAATTTTATAGATAGTCCTGTAAATAAATCTTTATTTTGGAAGTTATTTTTTGACGGTTCTAAGTCTAATGAAGGAGCAGGAGAAGGATGCTTGTTAATCAGTCTAGAGGGAAATAAAATTATGCTAACTTGTAGACTCGAATTTGATTGCACCAACAATACCACAAAATACGAGGCTTTAGTCCAAGGGTTATACAAAAAAAATGGATTAGATGTTAAATATCTTCAAGTTTTTGGAGATTCTGAAATTGTAATCAGACAAGTACACAATACTATACATTGTTTATCAGGTCATTTAAAACATTACCAATCTTTAGTTCAAGATCTGACTGAACACTTTATAGCATTTAATATTTCATCAATTCCCAGACTCCAGAATACTAGTGTAGACCTCTTAGCTAATGTAGCTTCCAAGCTCATTCCTTTAGAAGATTTTAGCCCTGATCGATTTTCAATTGAGTTAATTTTTAAACCCTCAATTCCTGATAACATTACCAATTGTAGGATTTTCAACGATGATCCTGATATCTTGAGTTTTCTCACATCGGAAGGATCTTACACCAATCAAATAATCGACGAAGACCAACATGACCGACAATTGCAACAAGATAGCACTAACAATGCTATACCTAAGACAGTAGTAAAGTTAGAAGACCTTTATGATTTGAAGGATAAATTTAAAAGATCTACCAATTCAAAACTCCAAAGTTCAAATTTGAACTACGAATTAGTTAATCTAGGAACTAATACCAAACCACAGAATATCAACCTAGGCCTTGGTCTAGCTCCTGAAGAAAAATTAACGTATATCCATCTCTTGAGAAAGTACAAAAGTGTCTTCACTTGGAACTACGATGAACTCAAAACATATGACACTTCCATCATCCAACATACTATTCCAATGATAGACAATGAAAAACCTGTCCAACAAAAGTTGAGAAAGATCCATCCCAATCTAGAAAACCAAATCAAATATGAACTCAATAAGTTATTGAAAGCCAAAATAATCTTTCCCATTCGACATTCCAAATGGGTTTCCAATATGGTCCCTGTTAAAAAGAAAAACGGAGACATCATAATCTGTATTGACTTTTGAAATCTTAACAAAGCCTGCCAAAAGGATAATTTTCCTTTGCCTCCCATGGAACAAATACTGCAGGCAGTCGCGGCATTAGAATTGATGTCATTCTTGGATGGATTCTCAGGATACAATCAAGTGTTGGTACATCCCGATGATCAATTAAAAACCACATTTAAAACTAAATGGGGCACATACGCATATCAAAAGATGCCATTTGGTCTGATTAATGTTGGTGCCACATTTCACATAGCCATGGACATCACATTCAAGGGTTTAGTTAACAAATCAGTGGTAATCTATTTGGATGATATAACTGTGTATTCTAAGAAACGAAACAATCATCTTAAAGATTTAAAACAAATCTTCCAACATTGTCAAAGGTATGGAATTTCACTTAACACGAAAAAATCCTTTTCCGCATTAAGTAAAGGAAAACTTCTCGGATTCATAGTGTCAAAATTTGGGATTCACATTGATCCTGACAAAATCAAGGAGATTTCCGAAATACCCCTACCTCACAACAAGAAAGCCATGCAATCTTTTCTTGGCCAGATTAACTTTGTAAAGAGATTTGTTCCAGATTTTTCAAGAATCGTATCTCCTTTACAAGCAATGATTAAAAAGAACTAAAACTTTAAATGGGGCCAAGACAAATATGAGGCATTCAATCTAATCAAACAAGCAATTGTGAACACTCCATCTTTAGCAACTCCAAATTTTTCAGATCCATTTATTTTATATACATTTTCCTTTGATAGATCATATGCTGTGATACTCACTCAAGCAATTCAAGAAAAGGCAGAAGCCCCGATTGCTTTTTTTAGTTCAAATTTACAAGGGGCTGAGTTAAATTATTCAGATGTGGAGAAACAAGCGTATGCTATTTTCAAAGCAATTAAATATTTGAGACCCTTTCTACTCAAAACCGATACGAAAATCATAGTACCGTTTCCATCGGTAAGAAATATTTTAGTACAAAAAGATGTGGGTTAGAGAAGAGCCAATTGGGTTACTGCCTTACAGGAATATGACGTAGAAATCAAACCAACAAGTATTGTAAAAGGTCAAGGCTTTTGTAAAATGCTGGCCAGAGCATCGCTTATGTCCGAAATTCCATCTGCAGAGATACAGATGTACGAGGTAAGCCTAAACGATGTTGAGTCATTATACGCTGATATCATTTATTACCTAAAGAATGGATATGCTCCTTCAAACCTCGATCATACCAAGAAAAGAGCTTTAAGGTTGAAAGCCAAACAATATCAGCTCGTGAACGATGTTATTTTTAGAATAAATTATGATTCTGTTCTCCTTAGATGTCTTGAGAAATCTGAAGCTGAAAAAGTCTTGCAGGAACTCCACGATGGGCCAGCAGGCGGACACTATGCTGGAGACGCTACTACTCATAAAATCTTACGCACAGGCTATTACTGGCCCACATTATTCAAAGACTCACATAACTACATGAGAAAATGTCAAGTCTGTCAAACCACTGCTAGGAGATAAAAGAAACCATCCTTGCCCCTACAACCAGTCAACATCAAGCAACCTTTTGATCAATGAGGATTGGACATAATAGGTGAGATCATTCCTCACTCTTCCAAATAGCATAGATATATCCTTACAGCAACAGATTACTTCACTAAATGGGTAGAAGCAGTCCCACTCAAGACGGCTAATGCTGAACATATCATTGAATTCATATATCAGTTCATAATCACCAAGTTTGGGTTGCCTTCTGCTTTAATGTTTGATAATGCATCATATTTTTCTGGTAATGCAATGACTGAATTTGCACTCAAAAGGGGTTTCAAGCTCAAATACTCTACCAATTATTATCCACAAGGGAATGAATTAGTTGAATCTACAAATAAAAACTTAACTAGAATTATTAAGCGAACCATTGACCAAAATCATAAAAATTGGCACAAGTCTTTAATATATGCTTTATGGGCAGATCGAATAATGTAGAAAGCCTCCATCGGCACTTCTCCCTTCAATTTAGTTTATGGGAAAGAAGTAGTTCTTCCGACTCATTTGGCAATTCCCTCTTTGGCCTTGGTTCAATATATTGATGAAGCACCAACTTCTTCCTTACAAATAAGGCAGCTGGAAATAATTAAGTTAGAAGAACAATGAGAACAGGCCAAAATAACTCATGCTCATCATCAAGCATTAGTAAAAGCCTCTTTTGATTCAAACATGATATCCATAAAAGATTTTCAGATGGCAGATCTAGTTTTAAAATGGGACAAAGCTCATGAGGAAAAATGGAAACATACAAAATTTCAACGAATGTGGCTTGGCCCTTTCCAAATCATAGAAGTCCTAGGTCCGTCCACCTTTATGCTGCAGGATTTAACATGGAAACAAGATTCTTTACCTGTTAACGAATAGATCCTCAAAAAATATTTTCCATAGGAGATCATTCTTCTATTTTGTAGATTAGTTTTTCATTCCATAATAAAACCAGTTGTAAATGGTTATATCTGAAATTTACGAAAAAGGCACAAATTCTCTTTGTGATTTTGTTTTTTCACTTGTATAAATAGAATTCTTTTAGAAAATTGATCATTATTATTGAAAGATACAGTTAAAGACTCTAGGCCTAGAAATAATACTAGTTTCAGCTTTGTAAATTTTGAAAAAAAAAATGACCTTTAGTGGGAAATTGTTTTATATCGGTCCAATGAAAGGTATCAATAACAAAATGAAGATTCTCTGTAGAAAATATCTTTCCAAAAAAACTCTACCATTGTCTTCCAGAGCTAGCTTAAGGAAACAATGATTTCCTCCCCACGTAGGAAACTACAACGTTCAGAGAATGATCCAATGATACACTTTAACTTAAAGAGTAAGAGGTCTCATCACAAGTCGGATTATCATGATCATAGATATTATAGCTTGCTGACTTTGCCAATACTGCATACCACAACAGGGCAATGACTCAAGATTGTTGCAATCAAAAGACAAGGGGTCTCATTACGAGCCAGCTTGTTCAGCAAAGTTACAAATCAAGTGAATGACTGTGTCATAAATTGGTTATCAAACCAAGACATTGTTCTTTAAGGGTAAAAAAGAAAATCAAAGCAATAAGTGTATATGTGGATTTCTCTTTGAAAATTGTAAATTTCTCTAAGAAGGATACACGATCATTGCTGGGTAACATGTAACCCTGTCGAGGCTATAAACGCTTGCTGGCAATAGAGGCTCTATCTACGACAAATGAGCATATTTAAAACTGATTTGCAGAGAAGGCTTTGTTTTTATCTTTATAAACCAAGTAATGACTGATGTAGATACAAGGACTAACTTGAGGGAGTAAATAATCAAAGTTGAAAATAGAAGAAATTAAATATCATTGATAGGTAAAAGCATAATGTACTTTGTCTTTCTATAATAAAGTTTAATTTTCTGGAAATTTTTCTGTTTTGGAAGTTTAGAAAATTGAAAATAAAAATAGAGATAACTGGTTCTTCCAAGTGAATCACCAATTGTTGTGGCCAGCAACAACCCCCCTTCTTATTTAGTGTTATTACTAATACTAAATAAGTGGGGACCCTTAGTCAAAAAATTTAAAAAAATTAATTAGTGCTTGTATTTCCTTTTTAATAAAACTTACCATCATAAACTTAGGAAAATACCCTTGAAAAATCTAAAATGCTTAAGTTTCATGATAAGGTAAGAAAAAATCATTCCTTAAGAAAAATCGCATCGCAAAAAGGATAATAGGATACCTCCTTACAAGCTGAATTCTAAGATTGTGAGATCGCGATGCAAGACTACATATTAAAAAACATATATCGCATCGCATGCATCAAAGACCGCTTACACTGAAAAATCTTAAATCATTGATATGTGATGGTACATATCGCAAAATCGCATTTCACAGAAAACACTTTAACAAAAAATTGTCATATGTCACGCTCCTGTGATATTGCGATATTGCGATAGAGCGACAAAGCGATATTACCGGTAAAGCGATAAAACGATATTGCGATATTGCGACACAACGATCTGCGATATTGTGAAGCAAATCGCAAAATTGCTTCATCGCGGATCTTTAGGGCTCATTATTTGAGAGAACTGTTTCCATAAACTGAGACCTGGTTATGCGCTTTAATGCTAATTAATGAGTTAGCTACCAGTTGTTAATGAAATATGGTTTTGTGCTTATCGAAAAGCCAGTTCGTGTAAGGTGGTATATTTTTATGTCTTCGACATTTAAAGCTTTCCCGTCACCTTTCCTTATCATTACTCTCACCTCACTTGTAAACTGCAGGAGCGAAGAACAAAGAATTATACAAAGCAATATATAGGACATTATGGGGAAGAAAGGCAAAGCTCCGAGCTTTGATGAGAAAAAAATGACGCCCCTATATACAGACACTGCCTGTAATAGAGACACTGGTATTACTACTTGGGAAGGCATGTATAATCTACTTGAAGAAGAGAATCCCAAGGTGATGGAGGTTACGGCTACTGCAGGTTCACAGGGGTCTTCTGAGGCATCAGTTGTAGATTTAGCTTGTTCGTTCTTGCACCGGATAGCAGCGAGGCCCAAAATTCTCCCATACACTGACATGGTTAAATGGGTACTGGACAACGCTGACATCAAAAACAGACAATTTAAGACTCAGGCTCAAGAGCTTACGGAATCATTATTTTCACAAAATTTGAGCTTTATATCCGCTAAAAGAAAGCACACAAGAGGTGAAAATCACATCAAGGAAGCCCGGATCAAGAAACGGAGGCAGTTTTTGATGCGCTGGGCAAAACTTCTTGAAAAGGAAAGCCTTTAATTGCTCAGTCACCTGTAAGCCCATAAATTTGTAAAAAAGAATGCCAGAGGTAAAAAAAAGCAAAACTTGAATCCTAAAACCAATGGCAATTGTCTGAAATATCTTCAATATGGTATGTATATATGTACATTAATTGCAAACAAGCTGGAGACAAAAGGCTCAAGAAAAGGCAGAATCAATCAAAAGATTAACTAAGTTGAATTGGGATTCTTACTAGGTGTATTTGGTAAAACCACACAGCCAATGTATGACTCTCGAATGCATCATCAATTTTGCCGAGAAGATGGCGCCAACTCTTGCTGATTCCATTTTTGCAGGACAGTTAAAGTTTGAAGTCGGCTGGCTGACCCTTCTCAAGCAAATGTTGAATGCTTGCGATTTCAAGGAGCAGATACATAAATAGTTAGTTGTTAGTTTTTTAGATTCAATATTAGTATTAATTTTGCTTTATTTTTTCCTGAAAAAAGGATAGTCACTTAAACCGTATCCTACAGTTTTATAATAATTTATTTCTAGATTTAGTTAGTAGTATTTAAACCCTTCTCATGCATTTAGAGAGGGGTCCAGAACTTTATCAAGGACTTGTCTTCAGAACATGCACTTTTGCACCCTCCGAGGAGGTTTTGATGAATGAATGGAACAGGATTTATTGATATTTGTATTTAATATCTGCTACTAATGTTGCACTTCTGTACTCTTAGTGGATGTTGGATTAAGAAGAGAAAAATCATTATCGCTTGAAGCCCATGAGTAAAATTAGTTATAAATGGTACTTCTATTCTGCCTTTGTGTCAAAGTGATATTTATTTTCAGTTGTTTATATATTGATGCGTGAATGCCTGAGTTATCATTTGGCACTTTTGTATGGTGTATTTATTTATGCTTAATGTATGAGTAGCTTATTATGCGATATGTTTCTCACAACTGTTTCGTCTAACTTTTTATACGAAGTGGTTTATCTATATTGGATTCTTTTCTCATAACAGTTGAATAATCTTTTTTACTGATTGTTATCTGAAATCATTGTAGATCACATAACAAAAGGATTACACCCCGGGTTAGTGTAGACTTAGATATTTCTGTTTATTAGAGTACAATTGCATGTCATTAGATTAGAGTTAGAATTAGGGCATCTCACTTAGGAACTTTTAGAAAAGAAATATCAATCCTTCACACACGCACACATACATTGGGAAACTGGTCCCATATCCCCAGTCGGACCCACTATACCAAAAGGAAAAGGAGCTGCTAACCAAGGTCCAGATCGGCTGGGTATCCCCCTTGTTGTAGACCCGATTTTTGGGGCTTCAACATACCGATATGTGGGAGCAAATTCATGATCGAGAACACAAATCATTGATATGCATTAAGATTCAACACACATACACAAATATTTATTTAGGGGAAAGAAACTTCTCGAAACCCCTTACTATCTGTATTGCATTAATTAAACTAGATGAATACAATATGCTCTGCTCAAGCTTGAGCTCAACCTGCACCTGTATCTTCTATCCTATGTCTAACTGATTGACCTTGGCCAATACTTAGCCAAAATTTCGAGCCTCCAAGCTGCTATTTCCTTGCGTTGTTTCCTTATGAAATTGCCCCTATTTTTTAGGAATTTCTCACCAAGGAATTGCTCAATTACCATAGGTCATTTCTTTGTCTGCATGCACCACCTGTACAACTTGAACTAGTTTACAACTGATAATACACTACCCTTGAACTCCAATCTCAACTAGGTAACTTGAATTATCTGCATGCAACAATTATTTTTGGCTCAGTGATCGGTTAATTGGATGATCACTCAGTGTGAAAAAAATTACACACCCACAACTTGACCTCCACTAGTTCTTCTAACTGTGAGAACTAATTACACTGACAATAACTCAAATTAACTAAAACAGATTGCTACAAATTAGCAATCAATCATGTAGAACTGATATCAACTGTATTCAAATCAGATTTAATGAGTTAACTGAGTGACAAAATCCATGTCACCTTAGTTAACTACCTCCAAGTATTCTGCTGAAATTTAAATTCAAATTTTAATATAGTTTGACCAAGGCAAAGTCAAAACTAGTTTTTCTTGCTGCATTTTCAACACTCCTTGTCAGCGAGAAAGGGATTGTTAGATACCCCAATCCTAATTTTATGGAACTCAAATTTTCCTCTTGATAAGGCCTTTGTCAAAATATCTGCATCTTATTCCTCTGTCAAAATGTATTGCAACAAAATAATCTGCCTCTGTACACAATTTGTAGATGGTGATACCAGATGTCAATATGCTTGGATTGATCATAAAATATTGGATTCTCAAAGAGTTTGATATAAATTTGATTACCACAAAAAATCACTATAGGATCCTTCTTCTTACCAAATAATCCAACAAGAATATTTCTCATTCAGATAGCCTCACATGTTGCTTAACTTGTAGCCATGTACTCTGCTTCTGCTGAGTTGAGTGCCACAAATATCTGCTTCCTAATGTACCAAGAAACTGTTGTTGACCCACCTCTGAAAATTCCTCCCAAATTTCTCTTCGGATCCCTACCCAATCTGCATCTATGAAGCCTTCCAACTTCACACCCTCTGTTCGTCTATACGAAAGACCAAATTGAGTAGTGCCTTTGAGGTATCTCAACACATGCTTTTCTACCTTCCAATATATTTTGGTTGCCATAACCATGGCTTGACTTAGTTGGTTAACTGAATAACACATGTTCAGTCATGTTTTCACCAAATACATAAGTGAACCCACAAGTTGACTGTAAATGGAAGCCTCCACTTCCTCACTTGAAGTGGCATCCTCTTCCTCTAGTTACTTGCTAGAGGAGTGTCCATGGGTTTTCTACTCTCCATGTGAAACTTCTTTAGTATCTCATTGACACACTTGCCTTGAGAAACAAATAGTTCCCCATATCCTTGCCATACTTCCAAACCAAGGAAATAATGCATGAGTCACATGTCCTTCATCTCAAACTCTTTTGCAAGGTCCTCCTTGCAAGATCTGATCAACTGCTCATCACTAGTAAGGATCAATTCATCGATATATAACATAATAATTAATAATTTACCTTCTACCATAATGTGATAAAGGTTTTCATCTTCTTCACTTTTGGTGAAGCCCAAACCAGTGATATAGCTATCAATCCTCGCATACCAAGCACAGGGTGCTTTCTTGAGGCCATACAATGCTCACTTGAGTCTGTACACATGTGAATCTTTGTCAAGGGTCTCAAACCCCTCCAGGTGCTCAATATACACCTATCCTCAATAAATCCATTGAGATGTTGTCTTCACATCCATATGGTAGATCTTCCACCCCATTTGCACTGACAATGCTAGAATTGACCTAATGGATGAGTACCTTGCTATTGGAGCAAAGGTCTCCTCATACTCAATTCCCTCCACCTAAGAGAACCCCTTGGCCACAAATATGGCCTTGTGTTTCTCTATGATATCGGCTGTTCCATGATTTACCTTGTAAAGCCATCTCGAATCAACCACTGATTTGTCTACTGGTCTTCAGACCACTTCCCAAACATTGTTTCTGATAGTGGAATCATATTCCTCTACCATAGAATCAACCCATAATGGTTTATCTACAACTTACTCAAACAAGGATGTCTTTGTCTCTGCAAGTTTTCTCATCAGATCCATGTAGCTAGTGTACTAATCCGATGACCTTCTCTACTTGTGCTGTGATGTGGGTCCTTTCACATTCTATCTAGCATCCTCCAATAATATGTCAGCTTCCCTGGTTCGGTTACTTCCTTCTTTGGATGTTTCTTATTGAGTGGATGTCTCCACTCTCTGCTCCTCTACTTGTGGTTGCTCCAGAACTTCCTAAGCTCCTACTTTGAAGCCAAAATCTCTTGATCAGGCTGCAACTGAAGCTCCCTCTCAAGAGAACACCTCATTGCCTTCTCCTCATCAAATTTCACATCTCTTCTAACCACTGTCATCCTAAGAGATAGAAAGTGCACATGATAACTGTGAGGTGTATCAGTGTAAGCCACAAATATGCCCAACTTTGTTGTCGGCTCTAGATTTTTCCTTGCTTCCTTGGAAACATGGCATTAAATTGATGATCCAAAGATCCTAAAGTGTGACACAGCTGGTTTCTTCTCTAAAAAGGATTCCTCTATTACTCATGCCAAGAATCTTATGAGGACTCATTTTCTGTAAATAGACAATTGTGTTTCATGCTTCAACCCACAAGTGTAAAGGTAGGCTTTGGTCATGCAACATCACTCATGTTGCTCCCAGAATACTCCTGTTCTTCCTCTCAACTATTCCATTCCGTTGTGGGTTATGAGGTGCTATCAACCGCCGTCAAACTCCTTCCTTTGCACATACATTTTTAAACTCATTTGACATGTACTCAACACCATTGTTGCTCCTGAGAGCCTTCACTTTCCTACCAATTTCTTTCTCAACAAGTGCTTTAAACTCAACAAATTTGGATAATGTCTAGTATTTCTTCTGCATGAAGTAGATCCAACATTTCCATGAGAAATCATCTATAAATATAATATAATACTTGTGCTTGAGAGTGGAGGATGTTGAGAAAGGTCCACATACATCATAGTGGATCCTTTCAAGGATTGCATGTGCCCTACTTTCCTTATCATTTAAGGTGTATTTTTTGTACTTCCCCAATGTATGCCCTTTGCATGTATCTCGCTGCTCTAGTGCTCGACTGTGGAGGCCTGTATAAATATGTTGCATGATCTTCATAGCACCATGATGCAAATGGGCAAGTCTTCTATGAAATAACTCACCGACATCTCGACTCTGCACCTTTTATGATTTTGTGCTCAATGATGCATAATATTCCACATCTAATTTGTAGAGTTTATTCACTCAAACCTTGATCTACTTCACTTGTCTCGTGGTGATGTGTCTCAAGAAATTCTTCCTTTTTCTGAATATCACGTTGTAGCCACGATCTTCTAACATCGCGATAGAAACTAGGTTCTTCTTCAAACCCAACACATACATCTCATCCTTGAGATTAAGAGGGGAGCTAGAATCCCTCTGAAAAGTAATTGTACCAATGTTGGTTGCTTTATACCTTTGATCATCTCCCATGTCAATGTGCATATGGAGATCCTTCTCCTCCAAGTCACTGGAAAATTCTTCATTTCTTGTCATGTGGAATGAGGCACCATTGTCAAGATACCACACACTACCCATCATTATGCTTTCGATGCATGCAATGAGGGTAAAATCAAGTTCAAATTGTGAAGATAAGGCTTCACACAGTGCTCCTCCTATGGTCTTCTTACTTTCCTTCTTGTGTGGATATTGTTTAGTCAATTTATTGTCCTAAATTGCTTGCATAAATTATCAATTGAGGTTTGTAAGCTAATGAAGTGTAGTGCACTATATGTGCTTAGTTAACCCTTCTTACTTCATTGTTTTGTATTTTTATATTGTTTTGGGGTTTCTGTTTTTGATTCCTAATGATGTACAATCTGAACTATGAGAAACTTAAGTGAATCTAAACTTCCTAAAGGTGAACCAAGAGCTGAAGCTAGTCAAAATCTAATTTTAAAAAAGGAAAAACAGAGCATCTATCCTATCTCGTTATTGATCCTAAGTCTTGAATCTATTTCTTAGAATTAAGGGTGAAGTTGTAATGCATGTTGAAATAAATACAAAGAATGAAATCAACTGAAGTACTTCTAGTTACTCTAACCTTCAATTTTGAAAGATAACCTTCTTGAGATGGGATACAAGCAACTTTCTATACTTTATGATCTAGAGAACTAATGAAACATGCAGAAGGTAGTTGATTGATTTCAACCATTGTGTGAACTGAAGGTTTAACCATTTAGTTTTGGATGAGTATCAACTTGAAATGGTGATAAAAAACATTCATTAACGCTGTGGATTGACAAATTTGTCCTAGAAAATAAATAAAAAAATAGTAAGCAAGCTAGACAACAATGCATTCTCATTAATTCAACTTTACTCTGTTTAGAAACAAAATAGTTTCCTTTCATGAAATTTGTTGGAAGAATAAGACTACAAAATTGAGTTTTAACATTATGCTATTGATCAAAACTAAAATAAATCAACCTAAGTGAGAAATACTTCTAAAAGAAAATAATGAAATTAAAACTAAACAGAAAACGAATGGAAAGAAAACCTCCTTCAGTGCTGGGGCCCTCTGCAACTGATTGGGTTGAGCTACTAACAAATCGAAAATGCTCTCTTAAACGATCATTGGTTGACACATGACTCATATTATAGAAAAGAACGAAGTCCAAAAATATAGAGCTAAAATTTTGAACTTAATACATAAAAAATTTTGAACCCCTCTCGGTTCTATACAACCATTATTTAAAAGGAAATAATCATAATTGCCTTTGAGGAAAACTAGCTACAAGTGGCCCATACATATTAGAACAGAACTGTGTAAATATCTGATCAGCTACAGGTAACTTAAATTCGAGTGAGATGTTTGCAACAAAACCGTTAACACAGGTGGTTGATCCAAGTTAAGCTAGCAACAAAACTGTTAGATTGATTGATTAACCATGAAAGAGCAGACAAAGAGTCCTATTGCTTTTAGGTATTGTATTTTTGACTCCACCTTTGACTACGATCTTGAGCCTGCTTTGTTGTCGATCTGGGCTAAGTGACTAGGATAGAATCCATGTGGAGACAATTACAGAGATGCCCATGTGGCCAGATTCTTCATTTGACACCTGGAATCTGCCAGACCATGGAAGTAGCTACGGAATACACAGTTAGCTGCAGAATAGGTTGCATTCTGTACCTAATTTGCAAATAATTATTCAAATAGCAAAAACATAAAAAGATAACATGTCAATCATTTAATGCCCTCCTTAAGACAAAACCTATCATTTATCATTGATTGGGATCTGTAGTCTTATGGAAAAAAAAGGGAAAGAAGTGAGAAAATTTGTCAAGGAGAGGGTAATTCTGAGGTTCAACATACCCCCATTGCAAAATCATTGCATGTCCTCATGCAATTTTCCAAAATGTGAATTCTTCTTTCATATTGCATTTGCACAAACACTTCTTCTAGTACATCTATTTTTCTTCTTTTGCTCTTCTTTGAAGTGACTTCCATTCTGGGTTGCTTCATAAGAAGCCTATATTTAAGGTTGATGACTATTCTGTTCAAGCTTCTATTCTTCCTTTTCAACTTCTTATTCTTCTTGTACCACAGTCCTAGATGCATAATTGTATTATCATGAATAATCTTGTCTAATTTACTTTGTTCCCTCAAGGTTTCATTTTCTTTCTTGATATGTCTGCTCAATATCTCTAATTCATAGATTTCTTGTTTGAGAGAGTCAATTAGAGGTTCTTATGGATTGATAGAGGGTTCTGGATCCATTGAGGCACTTTTCTTCTCCATTGATTCTATATAGTCATATATTTGTTGCTACACTAGGTCTATGCTTGGAGATTTTCTGCTGGGGCTGCCTTCGAAATACTGTTCAAGAGAATTTTGACTGTCTGCAGATGGAACATTATCAAGAGATGGTACTGGAGTTTCTTCTTCTAAATTTATGAACTTTGTCCCCTTTGATGATATATTCTTTACCATACCCCGAATTCTAGAGCTCCTTCTAAGTTGTAGAGGACTTACATTCTCCTCCTTTGTACCCTTTTTATCCTTTCTTATCTTTTCTTTTCTCTTGATTTGTTTCCTAATCTCTGTCAATTCTTTAGAGATTAATTTTTCATCATCTTGTTGTAATGAATATTCAAGTTTGTTTCCAGTAGTTTCACCAGCTTTGTTTTTCATCTTCCCCTTTTGCTTGATTTGCTTCCTAATCTCTATCAATTTTTAGAGACTAGCTCTTCATCATTTTTCTGTGTTGAGGATTCAAGTTTGCTTTGAATGGTTGTACCGATTTTCTTTCTCCTACTCCTTCTGACATTACCTTCTTCAGGTGACCCTGGTGCCTCTTGGAAATAGTTTCTTATTGGGATATTTTCCCAAGTATCTCCTATTCTTTTCAAATGAAACTCAACTAGTATATTTACCAACCCATGATGGTACATGGTTGTGTATATGAATTTTTATTTATTTATTTATTATTATTATTATTTTTCCTGTACATTTGAAGCCATCCTTCTTAAACTATTTAACAGGAAGAAAGGAAGATTGATTTCTTCATTTTCTATAAATTTCATCAATAAACGTTTATGGTAGACATATATGCACCTGAATCTCCGCTCGCAGGTAATAAATTTCTGTAATATCAAAAGCATGCTTCTCTGTTTAATTTTAAGTATTGAAATAGGAATTCCTTTTCTAAACAAAAAGACATCCATACCTGGGTTCCTGAGGATTACTTTCCATGATTCACTGTGGAATTCCTTGTTTTTGAACCATTTTTCACCATGTCTTGGAAGTTATGTAGCCTCTGTTATGAATGATTCTGTTACTGCAAACTTAATGTCTCAAAATTCTGTACTTCTATACCATCAAATGATCTAGCAAAAGATTTTGTGATATCTTTGTGAAAACCATCATTTTTTCAATGAAGTTGAGCCATCCAGCCTTCTGCAGCATTTCCTTGAGTTGTGGGTATCCTTCCATATATTTTTCCCCTACTAGCTCTGTCTTGACAATGAGTTCGATGGCTTTTGTTTCACAAAATTTCTTAACCTTCAGTGTTACTCTCCTAGTCTATGAAATGGACCGACTGCGAGTATGGTGAAAAAGAACTACGAGTTTGCTTGGAATAAGTATATGGTGAGGGTTTGGAGAGACGTCGACAAGTTGGTCACATCGTAGCCATGAGTGTTAACATATGGAGTTATTGGGGACTGTTTAGGTACATAGTATGGAGAGTGTAACAGAGATGTGGTATGATTAAGTTATTATGGAACATTTGGTATCAATTATGGAAGATGTGGCAGAGATGTGGTATGATGAAGTGATAGTCAAATCAAATGATGACTTATTAAGGAGACAAACGATTATCCATATTATACATGCCTTATGTTTTTAATTTGCTGTTTCAAATAAATTTTGCATTTTACCTTTAGAACTTAACCTTTCTGCTTGATAACTCTTTTGGTGTTGATCCATAGGTACCTTTTAGCATGTTTGGTCTCCAAAACTGCATTCTTCAATTTCCTGCATTCATGATTTATTTGCGCGCTGTACAATTGTGCCAAAGTTGATAAGTAAGTTGTAGCTGTAGAATCAGATTAGTTGCAGAATGGAATCAACTGTAGAATGTGAAAAGAAGGAAAAGTGAAGTATGGTTATGGAATATGAGTGTAAAAATGAAATGGAAATGGGTTATGACAATGAGATGGAATGAAATGAAAAATAAAATGGGAAATAGGGTGAGATGGAGTAAAACTATAAAAATAAAATGTAAATGAAATATGATAGTGAGATAAAATGGAACTGTAAAATAAAATGAAAACAGAATGAGATGGAATGAGACTATGAATTTGTAGACTCTGGACTGCAAATGAATATAACTTTTTGTCACTACTTATTACAGAAAAGAAATGGAAAATATAGGATGTCAGAAATCTCTGATTTTCACCCTGTATTTTTTGTATAAGTATGCCAATCAATGATTGGTTTTCAAACTCATACAATTTATTTTTTTATTATATATATATATATATATATATATATATATATATATATATATATGAGGGCTAAGTTAGTGGAGAAGAAGAATTCTTCTTCACTAGCTTCATTTCAGAGTTATTATGGAAAATCTTAATGAACTCCTCTCTTGAAATTGGCTTCTGATATATCTTCAACCAATGACCATTCATAAGAAGAGGTATTTTTCTTTCATCTATTGTCCTTATCCTTACTGCTCCATTATTAAAGACTTCTTCAATCTCATATGGCCCAAGCCAATGAGTTTGAAACTTCCCTTGAAAATCTTTGAATTTTGAATCGAACAAAAGTTCCCAATCTCCTACTTGAAAATTCTTCTCCTTGATATATTTATCACGCCATTTAGCCCTTTGTTGTTGGACTATATTGGTTCTTTGAACTGCATCTTGCCTGATTTCATCAAGCTCATTGAGTTGCTCCAATCTATGTTTCTGTGCCTCTGATAAATCCAATCCCAATTGGACTACCATCTTGAAGGTTTTGATTTGAAACTCTATAGGGAACAAGACTTGTTTTCCATAAACAAGTTCATAGGGTCTATGTCCCGTCGGTTCCTCCATGTAGTTCTATAGGCCCATAAGGCTTCAAGAAGCCTTTCTACCCAATCTCTTCTATGTAGATGCACAATCTTAGTGAGAATTCCGTCAATCACCTTATTTGTATATTCAACTTGACCATTTTCCTGTGGATGATAGGGGGTATGTTTTCTATGTTTATTCTTGTAATCTTCCACAAGACTCTTCACCATTTTAGATGTAAATTGAAATCCCTGATCTGTCACAATTTCTCTTGGAATACCAAAACGAGTGAAGATGTCCTCAAAAATAAAGTTAACTATAGATTTTTCATTAGCAAAAGGTAATGCTTTAGCCTCTACCCATTTAGTGGCATAATCAATGCATACCACTATATACTTCTTTTGCTTGGATGGGGGATTAATTGGTCCAACAAAATCCAAGGCCCATTTTTCAAAAGGGTTAATGAGTACCTGAATTTGTAGTGGCATTTAATTTGAAGAAGCAAGTTTTCCTACCCTTTGGTAGCTGTCACACCTCTTGACACATTCTTTGGCATCTCTAAATATGGATGGCCAATAATATCCTAAATAAATGATTTTATAGGCTGTCCTATTGTCAACAAAGTGTCCACCACATGGTTCATCATGACATGCGTTAAGAATCTTAGGCATTTCATCTTCCCTAACACATCTTCTAATCATGAGATCTGGAATTGTTTTATACAATTAATTAGTAATCCATGAGTATCTTGCACTTATTTGAATGATTTTTCTTTTCTCTCTAGGAAACAAATGTGAAAGAAATTTCCCTGTGACTAAGTAATTGGAAATATCTGCAAACCAAGGGGTCTGAGTAGTCATTGCAAAAAGATATTCATCAGGAAACTTATCTTCAACCAGAGTGTCATCTTTGATACTTTGAATTATAGACAAGAAATCAGCAATTGTGTTTTATTTTCCAAGTCTATCTAGCACAGTAATATTGAATTCTTCCAAGAGTAATAACCATCTTGTAACTTTTCCATTAGTAATAGGTTTATTCATTAAGTATGTAATTGCAGAATGATCTGTATGAACAAAGGTTTCATACACTGTTATATAATGTCTGAACTTATTGATATCATGAACAACAACTAAAAATTCCTTTTCAGTTACAGTATAATTTAACTCGGTGGGAGTCAAATTCATACTTATATAGTAGATGGCATAGGGAATCAAATCTTTTTTTCCTAATACAACTCCTAGAGTTGTATCTGAAGCATATGTTGAAATGTGAAAGGGTATTTTCCAATTTGAACCTCCCAAGATGGGTGCTTCAGAATTTTTTGCTTTTAAAGTCTCAAATGCTAACTGGCAATCAAGATTCCAATTGAATTCACAATCATCAGTGAGTAATTTGAAGAGTGGTGATGTTATTTTAGTGAAATTTTCCATAAATATTCTATAGTATCCTGTAAATCCTAGAAAACTTCTAACATCCTTTTGACAATTTGGAATTGATAATTTAGAGATGACTTCAACTTTAGATTTATCAACTTTAATTCCATCTCCTGAAATGTGATCTCCTAAAACAATCCCTTCTGTAAACATCATAAAACATTTTTCATGGCTTAGTGAAAGGTTTGTTTCCTTAAATATTTTAAGAACCTTTTCCAATTTTTCTAAATCTTATTCAAATGTATTCCTATAGACTATAAAGTCATCCATATATACCTCTACAAAATCATGTATTAGATCAGAAAAAATCTGTAGTAATGCTCTTTGGAATGTTGCAGATGCATTACATAATCCAAAAGGAAGTAATTGGTAGGCATAGGTGTTACAGATCCATTTGGGCACATCAAATCCCAACATCCATATCAGTGTTTTGGGGCTCATCAAACCCCAATTTCAGTTGCTTCATGTCCTAAACAAGTCACCCCTTTGAATGCCTCCTTCCCAGATATTTTCATGACTTGAAGACATAAGGAAATAGCCTCTAGAGGGACTAGCGCAGGTAAACCCTTATGAAGGTGCACTGCAGAGCAGCTAAGTCCATTACCAGGGTACTCTGTAGAGCACTTAGGATTCCTTTCACCTACGTTGGGTGCGAATGAGAAAAATTCTCATAGGGTTTGGAGAATATTCTTATCTTTTGGAGTCATCTAAAAGTTTCCCTCACTGATCAACTCCTTTGAGCTCAGAAATGGATGAGGAATGAGTTAAGGTGCATCCTATCCTCTCATCCCTTCCTTGATGAAACTATCTTGGAAGGAGACATTCAAAGGGGTGTCTTGTTTAGGGCATGAAGCAATTGAAATTAGGGTTTGATGAGCCCTAAAACACTGATCTAGATGTTGGGATTTGATGTGCCCAAATGGATCTGTAACAATTGCCCCCTAAAGCATGAAGTTAGAAAAATGCCAATGTCGAATGAAATGCTTTACGATGTGATGAGGAGGTATCAAAGTGCAAGGTGACCTGCATCAATTACAATACATATATCATGATATTTGATTTTACATGAATTTCTGAGGGAAGACATACCCATGCTCAGCTTATAAACTTTCATTACATGTACATAAATAGTTATCTACACATATAGATGCATGCTTGGAATGACTATCAATGTAAAGCCATTTTACATATGATTTAGTGCCCCTGATATAGCATCCTGGATTAATGAAACTAGATCCAAGGTATTCAATATCATTCAATCATTCGCTCAAGTATGAGTCTAACCATGTGAATATGTGATCTAAAGTCGAACATGGGAAGACACCATTTGATTACCAACCAATGATGTAAGCTATTAATAGATGCGAGAGAAATCACTGATAATGATTATGATCCTCAAGGTATTGCAATACATTTTTCATGGTGTGAATGGATGATTTGATGTCAAACACCATACAAAGTCTTTTAGTCGAAGGCCATTGATGTATGCCTATCGCTGGAAGTGAGAAACCTGCCATTGATGCATGCAAGTCTCAAGGTACTAAGTGGGTGTTTCTAAGTCAACTTCTTGGGTAATGTGTTGATGTCGAAAAGAAGTGACTCGTCGCAAGAGGGCCTTGATGTATCCCACCAAGGAATATTAGGATAGTTCTTTTACTATGTCAACCTCGTTAAAAAATGAAACAACTCCCATAAGGATACTTCTTGGTCTTGTATTAACTTCGTTAAAAAATGAAACAAGGAGTATGAGGATAGTTCCTTGTCTCGTGTCAACCTCGTTAAAAAATGAAACAAGGAATATGAGGATACTTCCTGGTCTTGTGTTAACCTCATTAAAAAATGAAACAAGGAGTATGAGCATAGTTCCTTATCTTGTGTCAAGATTGTTAAAAAATGAAACAAAGAATCTGAGCAAAGTTCCTTGACTTGTGTCAAGCTCATTAAAAAATGAAACAAGGTCCCCTGGAGCAAAGTTCCAAGTTGAGTCTTTGATTAGATCTCATAAAATCCCGGTCGAGTCTTTCACTTGATCTTATAAAGGAACCTTCATTCCATCCACCCGATAGCCACGAGTTGTCTACTTAGGTGAATGTAATGAAGCTTGGGGGCATGCACCTAGTGGTAAAGTTAAGTTTCCCTACAGGTTATGTGAAGGGAATCACCCCACTCACCTTTGTCCCTATCTGGACAAAGCCAAAAAGGTGTTGGATAACCGTCCTGCTTCACTGCAACGACTTCCATCTGGTTACAAGAGACTCTCCCTTTCATCATGCTGGGGGCATGTAAACCAGTTTCAAGCATAGTTTTTCCTCGTTTCAAGCTTGTGTAAAAATGAAACCAGTTTCAAGAAAATCTTTTTCCTCATTTCAAGCTTGTGTAAAAATGAAACTAGTTTCAAGCAAAGTTTTTTCCTCGTTTCAAGCTTGTGTAAAAAAGAAACTAGTTCCAAGCATAGTTTTTCATTTCAAGCTTGTGTAAACATGAAACTGAATCCAAGCACAGTTCCCTATGGTTCAATCTTGTCTAAAAATAAACCCATTTCAATTTTAACCCTCGTGATTTCCATTCTATGAGCCTCTTTCGTCAGATGAGCCTTGGTTGTTTTCATCCCATCGCCACCATCCCTTTGGCCGAGCATATGCTTGCACTTGGTTGTTTTACCCTTTTTGAGGAACACTTGCAATGAGTGGTCTTATTAGCCAGCCTCGTCACATAAATCAACATGTTTTGAGAAGTTCCAACATCATCAGAACCAGTTGTTACCCTAGACACCACTTGTTCATCAAAACTTGAATCCTCTTTAAGCTCTTTTTAGACTCTCTAAATATGAAAAGATTACCGAGCGCTTGTACTTTCCAACTCGTTAACAGATTGGAAATGATATATCTCTTGTATTATTTTACGCTTATTTGGGCTTGAGATATTAGTTTACAAAAAGTATTGTGGAGTTTTATTTTTGTCCTTTTTCAAACTCTCTAAAAATGAAAAGGACCGAGTTATCTTTGTTGTTAAACTCGTTAAAACATCAAATAGTGACAAACTTGTCCATCTAGACAAGACCGAGTTGCACCTTCGCTAGACTCATTAAAACATCAAATAGTGATGGATTCGCCCAAAGGGTGAAATTATACAACAAGAATATGTTATCCTCCTCAAGGTTGATAAAAATAAAGAGGTATTGGTCAACAATGACTAGGGAAAATGGGAAAAGGGGAAAACCACTTTATGGTAGCAGGTTGCTCTTGAACATGACACTTTCACTCCATCACCATGACTATTTGGGTTGGGTTATTAGATTGATGGTTATCACACCGTTGGTCTGTCATACCATCCATCACTTTTGGTTTTGGGTCAATGCTGCCAATTCTTTCAGACTATTAGGGTTGGGTTATCTGCTTGATGGTTATCACACTATGGTCTATCACACCATCCATTATTTTGATTTTGGGTCAATGCTGCCAATTCATTCAGTGTCGCCAATAGGTTCAAGATAAGTCATCCTTTATTGTACCATAAACCTTCATTTTCATGATTGCCATCCCTGAACCTTGTGTTGTTAGTCAAATTCCATCTCTAAAATCACTACACTCGTTTCATGTCGTTGATGTGGGATACATCAAGGCCCTCCTGCGATGAGTCACTTCTTGTAGACATCAACACATTATCCAAGAAGTTGACTTATAAACACCCATTCAGTACCTTAAGACTTTCATGCATCAATGGCAGGTTTCTCGCTTCCGGCGATAGGCATACATCAATGGCTTTCAACTGAAAGACTTTGTATGGTTTTTGACATCAAATCATCCATTCACACCATGCAAAATGTACTGTAGTACCTTGAGGATCATTATCATTATCGGTGATTTCTCTCGCATCTGTTAAGAACTTACATCATTGGCTAATAATCAGACGGTGTCTTCCGATGTTTGACTTCAGATCACATATTCACATGGTTAGACTTGTACTTGAGAGAATGGTTGAATAAGATTGAAGACCCCAGATCTAGTTTCATCCATCCGGGCTGTGATATCAGGAATACTAAATCATATGTACAATGTCTTTGCATTGATAGTCATTCCAATCATGGGTCTATATCTGTAGACGACTATTTATGTACATGTAATGAAAGTTTATAAGCTGAGCATGAGTATGCCTTCCCTCAACAATTCATGTAAAATCAAATATCATGATATATGTATTGTAATTGATGTAGGTCACCTTCCACTTTGACACCTCCTCATCACATCGTAAAGCATTTCATTCTACATTGGCATTTTTCCGACTTCATGCTTTAGGGGGTAGCTGTTACAGATCTATTTGGGCACATCAAATCCCAACATCTAGGTTAGTGTTTTAGGACTCATCAAACCCTAATTTCAATTGCTTCATGCCCTAAACAAGTCAACACTTTGAATGCCTCCTTCCTAGACAGTTTCATGAGTTGAAGACATCCAGAAATAGCCTCTAGAGGGACCAGTGTAGGTAAGACCTTATGAAGGTGCACTGTAGAGTAGTTGAGTCCACTGCCAGGGTGCTCTGCAGAGCACTTAGGCTTCCTTTCAGCTACGCTGGACGAGAATGAGAGAAGTTCACATAGGGTTCAAGGAATATTCTTATCTTTTGGAGTCATCTAGAAGTTTCCCTCACTTATCAACTCCTATGAGCTCGAAAATGGATGATGAATGAGTTAAGGTGCATCCTATTCTCTCATCCCTTCCTCCATGGAACTAATTCTAAGTATGGAAGGCCATTCAATGCCACCATTAATGACAAAACCTCCTTCATCTTCCTATAAATTGACCACTCATCTAAGTGATTAGGGGCTGGATTATGTTGATTGTAAGGAGATAATGCTGCTATGAGATTTGGCTTTGAAGCAAGTATTGTGATGCTACAAGTTTGTCATGCTTTTGATGTGATGTGGATGGGATACAGGCTGGAGGAATGGCTTTGAATCAGACACCAATGGTTGTAATTCCTTATTCTATCTAATAAAGTGTTTGAACCTTTTTCCCATATGTTTGTATTGTTTCATAATGCTTATGTGTGTGAATTGTATTTGATTCCTTTCACTTATATTCAATAGATCGTATGCTTTGATCGGTTTTTATCTTTTGTTGTGTTTACAAGGTACTTCTCAAGTAGATTAAGTACGAGGAGCGACGAAATCAATACAAGGGATACAAGAGGAAAGCGGAACTACACGTAGGCCTTCTATCTTCTCATCTTATCTATTGCTTATAGGAAAAGTCTAAAACACTTTAAACTGTTGTTCTAGATTCAACTACTTATCGAGGGAATTAGTATTTATTTGTAGATGCTAAATTCTCCTAAATAATAGTTTCCCCATGGACAAGTAAATGCGGTTTTATCTTGATCTTCAGGTGCCACCTGAATTTGATTATAACCACTAAAACCATCCAAGAATGAGAAATACTTCTTACCTGCTAATATATCTAACACTTGATCTATAAAGGGCAAAGGAAAATGATCTTTAAGGGTATCTTTATTCAATTCTTGATAATCAATGCATACCCTCCATTTACCATTCTTCTTAGGCACAATAGCTAAAGGGGAAACCCATTGGCTGTCTGAAATTGGGTAAATGAAGTTTATATTTAGCGGTTTTTGCAGCTCTTCTTTCACAATCTCCCTAAGATTTGGATTCATCCTTCTTTGAGGTTGTCTGATAGGTTTACAATTTTCCTCAATGTAGATGTGACGTATACAAGTCTTAGGACTAATTCCTTTCATGTTAGTATATTCCCATGCATATGCAACAAAATGTTGTTGTAATGTTTTGATTAGCTTTCCTTGTTGTAATTTCTCCAAGTTATTATTTATGTTCAATGTTCTCCCTAGAAAGATTTCAATTGTAGAGCTACCAAATTCTTCCATAGAATAAAGATACATTTTCCTAGATGAAAAATATTCAATATTGGATTTTCCTTGGAATTGATCATGTTCATATTGTGGAGATGATTCAAAAATTTCCATTGTATTCAAGATTTGACTATCTTCACTAATGTCTGAAATAGTAAAGAGAGACTGAATGTCATTTTCATCATCAATCCATTCTTTGTCATCTATTTATGTGATTGTTCTTGCTGGAGGATATAGAGTGAATTTATTAGTTGAATTCCCATCAGAAATATACATGTCACTAGATCTACAACTAACGAAAGCATCAACTTTGGCCAACCAAGGTCTTCTTAATATAAGTGGATGTCATCCTAGATTGTTCTTGGGGTTTAAGATCATAAAATCAACAAGGTATTCCCAAGAATATAAGGACACTAAAATATCTTCTAACACACCATTTGGTTTGGTTACAGATCTATCTACTAATTGCAGTAATGTAGGTGTGTAAAGAACATTAGGAAGCTTGAACTGTTCCATGGTTTGTTTGCTCATGATGTTTATTGCTGCTCCTAAATCAATCAATGTATTTGGAATTTTAACTCTATTGATATGTGTTTTCACAATTGAACTTCCTGGATCTACATATTTTTGTATGGAAATTTTTCTCATCATCATGTCCGCTATTTTTCCTACCAGGTGAATTCTTTTTGTTTCTTTTGCTTTTCTTCCTAGTTTCTTTATGCTCAACTCCTTTATTGTTTTATCTAGGATTGGAATCTCCTTAATGGCTTGTAACAAATGGATTTTGATACAGAAATTTTTCAATTCATCTAGAAAATCAGAATTAGGCAACATGATATGCTTTTATACCCCTCTATCAACTTGTAATCTTTCAAGAAAAGGAGGTGCAGAAGTAGATATTGGTTGCTCAATGATAGAAGTTGAGTTCATTAGTTATTTCCGTTTTTCATTTCCAGTTTTTGGTTTTGGAGAGATGTTCCTTCAAAAATTTTATTGGGTTGTAGAGAATCTTCCTCGGAATTGCCTTTCTCCTGAATAACTACAAAAGGATTTTCCTTTTCTAATACCCTACCAGATCTTTGTTGAACATCATTGAGATCTAGAGGAGTGATCATATAAGTTGGAAATTGTTGTCCTTCCACCATGTAAGTAGTATTTTTATTGTTGGGTTTCGCAATGGTTGGGCAGGTAGCTGATTTGGTCTCTGTTGAAATGGTAGTAAGAGTTGACGATTTTGGTTTTGAAGTTGAGGTTGCTAGTTTTTTTGTGGGAATGGTAGTGAAAGTTGAGGATTTTGATTTTGAAGTTTTGCCCGCTGATTTTGTTGTGGAATTTGTGGGGGAGTATAATTCTGATATGATGGAGGATATTGATAATATTGAGAAAATCTTCCATAAGGATTTTGTATTCCTTAAGCTCAAGGTTGAGATTGAGATTGAGATTGAGGCCAAGGTTGCTGCCAAGAATTCCAATTTGGTGGGGGCTTAAGATACATTTGATTGTTAAATCCCTTATTTTGTGGCCCCTGCCAAGGTCTTCTAGAGACAAAGCAAAGAGATTTTGCTAAATTTGGAATTTTTTCTTCTTGAAAAACAACCTTAAGACCTGGAATTGAAGGACAACTCTTGGTATCATGGTTTTCTGAAAAAATCACACAAGTCTCTATTATTTTTGCATCCAAAGGGCATTCTCTTAAAGCGTGTTTTTTTCTGCATTTGGGATGGAAAATAGCTAAAGCATCAACCTCAGTTTTCTGCTTGTTTTGTAACTTAAGGGTGTCTATTTTCTCACTAAGTCTCCCTAGAATATCTGTTTTGAATTCATCAAGCATATTCCCAATTAATACCCTACTCACTAATCCAGTTACAGATTTATTCACTCGAACAAGAGAAGGATCTCTTGGACCTTTCCCAGTTTTGGGTTTTCCTCTTGAGAGATGAACACATAATTCTCCTATGTCACTTAATGGGAGTTGAGAGATATCTCTCTTCCCCATCATGTTAAGGATATCTATCCACTCATCTCTAATGGATTGTAATAGAAGAGCTTTTAAGGTATCTTCATCTAAGTTATCCATCTTTACTCTTTTCAAGTTATAGTTGAATCTCTCAATTAAATCCTCTAAATTTTCATCCTCTCTTTGCATCATTTTGAACACTTCATCCTTGTGATTGGTAGGCATGCGATAATCCAAATACCTATTCAAAAACAATTTCTTCATGGCATTCCATGTTCTAATGAACTGAGTGACCAACCCCATGAACCACTTCAAAGCATCTCCTTTCAACGTTGAAGGAAACAACTTAAGTTTTTGAGGGTCTTCTAAATAATCATAGGTTCTGCACAAGACTTCAAATTCAAATAAAGATGTTTCATGATCTTCACTTTTCAACCCATGGAAATTTGGGAGGATAGAAGGTGAGATAATTTTCATTGTGGCATTTGTTTCTTCATCAACTATAAGGAATCCAAAAGAATGATCAAGTTCCCTATTTCCTCTACCTCCTCCATTATTTCCTCCACCTTCTTCATTATTTGCTCTACCTCTTCCTCTACCTCTACCTCCTCCAAACAGTGTGAATTCTCCATCCTCTCCTTCTTCTGCCATTATAGTTTCTTCAGAGTCAATATAAGACTCAACCTACAAGGTTAATTTCTCTTCCTCTGGTTCCTCTATTAATGGTATGTGGCAGAGAGGTTCTACTTCTTTTTCCTCACTAGGTATTCTTAATTCTTCAACCAAAATATGCTCCCCTATGGAGGTGAAAAAGGCTACTCCTTCTGTTGTAGATCCAAGACTTTCCTCCTCAAGGACTGCCTCATTAGATGAAGTAGGAGATCCTCTTGATTGAATTTCTGACCTTAGAACTTCAGGAGTTCTATGGCTAGGAGTATGAGCTTGAGATGGAGGTGTATCTCTTCTTAGTCTTGGTGGAGTAGGTGGTGTTGTAGGAATGGAACTCCTACCTCTAGCTATAAATCTACCCCTAGAGTCTCTTTCTCTACACATATCATTTTTTTTTAATGTAAGAGATAAGGTTACCTAATTTACACTTCCTTGGAAACGATGCCAAAATGTTTAGTCAATTTAGTGTCCAAAATTTCTTGCATAAATTATCAAACGAGGTTTTTAAGTTGATGAAGTGTAGTGTGCTATATGTGCTTAATTAACCCTTCTTACTTCGTTGTTTTGTATTTTTATATTGTTTTGGGGTTTCTATTCTTTGATTCCTAATGATGTACAATTTGAACTGTGAGAAACTTAAAGTGAATCTAAACTTCCTAAGTTGAACCAAGAGCTGAAGCTAACCAAAATCTAATTTAAATAAAGGAAAAACAGAGCATCTATCCTATCTCATCATTGATCCTAGATCATGAATCTATTTCTTAGAATTAAGGGTGAATTTGTAATGCATGTTGAAATAAATACAGAGAATGAAATCAACTGAAGTACTTCTAGTTACTCTAACCTTCAATTTTGAAAGATAACCTTCTTGAGATGGGATACAAACAACTTTTTATAATTTATGATCTAGAGAACTAAATGAAACATGCAGAAGGTAACTGATTGATTTCAACCATTGTGTGAAGTGAAGGTTTAACCATTTAGTTTAGGATGAGTATCAACTTGAAATGGTGATAAAAAACATTCATTAACGCAGTGGATTGACAAATTTGTCCTAGAAAATAAATAACAAAACAGTGAGTAAGCTAGACAATAGTGCGTTCTCATTACTTCAACCTTACTCTGTTTAGAAAGAAAATCATTTCCTTTAATGAAATGTGTCGGAAGAACAAGACTGCACAATTGAGTTTTAACATTATGCTATTGATCAAAACTAAAATAAATCAACCTAAGTTAGAAATACTGTTAAAAGAAAATAATGAAATTAAAACTAAACAGAAAACGAATGGAAAGAAAACCTCCTTTAGTGTAGGGGCCCTCTACAACTAACTGGGTTGAGCTGCTAACTAATTGAAAATGCTCTCTTAAACGATTATTGGTCGACACATGGCTCATATTATAGAAAAGAATGAAGTCCAAAAATACAGAGCTGAAAGTTTGAACTTAATACATAAAATTTTTTGAACCCCTCTTGGTTCTGTACAACCAATATTTAAAAGGAAATAATCATAACTGTCTTTGAGGAAAACTAGCTACAAGTGGCCCATACGTATTACAACAGAACTGTGTAAACGTTTGATCAGCTACAGGTGACTTAAATTTGAGCGAGATGTTTGCAACATAACCGTTAACACAGGTGGCTGATCCGAGTTAAGCTAGCAACAAAACTGTTAGATTTATTGATTAACCATGAAAGAGCAGATAAAGAGTCTTATTGGTTCCGGGTATCGTATGTTTGACTCCACCTTTGACTACGATCTTGAGCTTGCTTTCTTGTCGATTTGGGCTAAGTGATTAGGATAGAATCCATGTGGAGACGATTCCAGAGATGCCCATGCAGCTGGATTCTTCATTTGACACCTGGAACCTGCCAGACCATGGAAGTAGCTACGGAATACACAGTTAGCTGCAGAATAGGCTGTGCTCTGTAGCTATTTTGCAAAAAATTATTTAAATAGAAAAAGCATAAAAATATAACATCTTAATCATTTAATTCCCTCCTTAAGACAAAACCTATTATTTATCATTGATTGGGATCTATAGTCTTATAGAAAAACAAAGGAAATAAGTGAGAAAAGTTGTCAAGGAGAGGGTAATTTTGAGGTTCAACAGATATTTCGTGGCATAGTGTCCCAGTTCATGATAGTGAAGGCACTTGATTTTGGACAAGTCTTTCTTCATTCCCCCTTGACCAAATTCTGCTTTGGATGGGGATTTCTTCCCTTTCCCTTTCTTTTCCTTTCCATCTAAGGCACAATTCTCTTCATCCTTGCCCTTAGATGAAGTCCCATCTGTCTTTCTTCGCCTTATTTCTTCTTGCAGTAGAGCAGACCATAACCGTTCCCAGATCAGTAGTTTCTCTCTACTATTTAATGAATCTTGGTAACTATGCCATCTCTTAGGAAGACCCACGAGGGCTAGAGATACCGGATATTCTTTAGGGATAGAACACCAACCCTACCAAGTTCATCACGACATTGTGTAAACCCACTCAGGTACTGCAGAAATGTTTCATTATTTTGCATTTTAATACTTCGAAGCTTGTCCCTGAGTGTCAACTTCTTGTGGTCAATATTGTTCTGAAAAAATTTTGTTAGTGTTTTCCACATCGTGAATGAAGTCTCTTTCCTATGGATATTTGAGACAATATGATTCCGAACTCCCTCCAATATGATCCTCCTCACTTTAGCCACATCCTTCTTCCACTGAGAAAAATCTCGAGCATCAAATTTTGAGGGTTTTGCTACATTTTTCTTGATGTATTCTAGCAGCCCATTATCATCGAACACTGCCTCCATGTGGATCTTCCATGCCAAAAAATTTGTGGTTCCTTTCAAATCATACTTGAGCTTGAGTCCATTGAAATCCATCTTCTCAATCCTGGAGAAAACTTGTAACGCTGATCTTCAAAATTGCTCATGAAATTTTCTAAATCGCAAGACTAGAAACTACTCTACTAAGCTGTGAAAGTAAATTCACGATCGAGAACAAAAATCATTAACATGCATCAATATTCAACACACATACACAAAGGTTTATTTAAGGGAAAGAAAATTCTCAAAACCCCTTACTATATGTATTGCATTAATCAAAGAATCTAGATGAATACAATATGCTTTGCTGAAGCTTGAGCTCAACCTACACCTATATCTTCTATCCTCTGCCTGACTAACTGACCCTAGTCAATACTTAGCCAAAATTTTGAGATCTAAGCTCATGTTTCCTTGCATTGTTCCCTTGGAATATTGCCCTATTTTTCAAGAATTTCTCACCAAGAAATTATGTAATTACCATAGGTCAATTCTTTGACTGCATGCACCTCCTGTACAACTTGAACTAGTTTACAACTGATAGTACACTTCCCTTGAACTCCAATCTCGACTAGATAACTCGAATTATCTGCGTGCAACAATTATTTTGGGTTGATTGATTAATTAACTGGATGATCATTCAATGTGAAAAAAGTTACACACTCGCAACTTGACATCCACTAGTTCTTCTAACAGTGAGAACTAGTTACACTGACAATAACTCAACTTAACTAAAACACATTGCTACAAATTAGAAATCAATAATGTAGAACTTAATTCAAGTGTCTCCAACTCAAATTTACTGAGTTAACTGAGTGACAAAAGCCATGTCACCTCAACTATCTACCTCCAAGTATTCTGCTGAAATTAAAATTCGAATTTTAATGTAGTTTGACCAAGGCAAAGTCAAAACTAGATTTTCTTGCTACGTTTTCAACAAGATTCCGAGGAAATATTTCTCTTGAGAACTCATGGGACCATCTATAAATAAAAAATCATTTATTAAAGGAAGTTGGTGTCCTTATATATATATATATATATATATATATATATATATATATATATTTTTTTTTTTTTGTAAAACTTTATCTTTTCTTTTGTATAATTTATTTATTTTGTTGTATAATCTCAACTAGGGTTTACATTTTCTGAAAAATATGTATCATAATAACATTTGTTGTTTAAATAAATCAAAATATTAAGAAAATAATAATATTTAATTAAATGAAGTATTTTTTGCTTGATTTTACTTTATTTGCTAAAAAATGTTTTTATTGGTTAGGAAAATACTTTCTATTTTTTGTGTGTGGTGACTTAAGGCTTTATATTAATAAAAAACCAAAATTACATAGATTTTTAAGAATGCTCACTATGGATTAAGACTCTTATCAACACATTGCAATTAGTGAGACCAAAACTAAAGAGTCCCCATGCATATAAAAAAACAAACGATTCCTAGAGCCCATTTTACACCAAGTTCAGTGCCAGTTTTGGCCATACCCATTACAATATATACCCATAAAGAATTTCCAACAAAATTTAGCCATATGTAATCACCATAAATAGCTTATTAACAACATAGGGCCCAACCAATATAAAAAAAACACATAATTAATGCAACCAACTCATAGACAACAATACTAAGACTAGACCGTCAAGAGCGATGTTTAACCAGGAAGAAAGAAAACAAGAAAAATAACAAAAGCCCTACAGACTATGTCGAGGACCACCACGAACACCTTCCAATTGCAAAGCCATCACACTAAACTCACTGATCATTGTCTGAGGAGGAAATAGTCGTTGGAGCCCTCACACTTGAGCCTGGAGGATCCATCATGTCACCACTATATGATTTACAATCTATATGAATTTCCACCTGCGTTAAGTGGGAGTCAACCTTGTCTAGGAAGAAACCCTAGTTTCTTAGCAACCTCTACATGTCTTCCAAGGTGACGAAGTAATTATACTTCTCCACTTGTTTATCCTTCAAGACGAGGCCCAACAAGGTCTTCATTTGCCAGTGTAGAGCCACAAAATTTAAGTATCACTTCTTCCTACCTTTGGTGTTTCTAGGGTCAGAAACCCATGCTGACATATCCTACATGATCTCAGAATCTGAACGAGATTGTATTTCAACCCTTTCTTGAGTCTCAAGCTTGCAAATTTCCTTCCTAATGTATGGTTGAAAAACATTGAAATAAATGGTTGTAGATTCATAAGAAAAAGTCTCGTGCCTCACTGCCCCTGTGGGGAATTTCCACCTCCCCCCCCCACCTACACCTCATTATCTGTCTCAATGGCATAACTATGACTCGAGGGGGGGGGACATACTTGTAGGAACTACTGTGTATACATTTACCTGCAAAGAAACAAGAGAAAGGACCAGAACTACCTCCTAAAAGACCAGGGTACCAACACATAATATATCACAAAAACTCCAAACACAAGCTTCAAACCCTAAAGAATCCCCAACCATAGAGATAGAGGACACAACATCCTTGACCAAGAACTCACCACCGTTTACCATAGAAAAAAAGAGAAGATTAAAATATAACCAAAGACCTTGGATTCTTATAGGTCGCAACCAACCACAATAATCATCCAAAAAAAGCTTAGATGACCATGCTAAATGCCTCATGCAGTGACACCCCAATAATTTAGGCTAGACAAGTCCCACCTTCCCAAACTTTAGCCATTTCCAAGGGTCCTAAGCCAATAACGACATACATGTTAACAAGGCACTCTGAGATTTACCCACAGATTGGAATTGGAAATTCAGACAGAAAGACATACACCCTAGCACCTTAAACCAAAACATGACATAGTAACAAAAGAAAGAAACCAAACATAGTAAACAAACAACTTGAGACTTTGCGTGGAATGAGATAATTGGCACCCTCGACAACTCACTTGAAATCCTAATTCTAGGCAACCATGCATGAATCAAGGCAACTAGGGGACTCAAAAACTTCATCCACCACATTCGCTAGCCAACACGACGACCTCTCAACACTTTAATTCCAAATTCTGACCTCCACGCAGAGCTACTTATGAACACAACTTGAAAATAGAACATACAACAGGAGGTCTAGGACCTACCCTTGACTCCTCTCAACCCACCATGAATTGGCCCTAAACCCACCATAACCAATATATAATTAATCCACCAACTCGAGTGATGCATGCGAGGGTGGGGAGCATCCCCCCTCCTTTAATGCTCATTGTGTATTAGGAGGTGGTAGACATTGCCTTCAAGGTCCCCATTACATCCACATTAACACCCCCCATTGGGGGCCTGCACATCATTCTCCAACAAGACCTTGAGAGACTCTACCTAGCTAAACGGTGAATGATAGGGGCAAGTGGAATCTATATCAACTTCCGTGCTTTGACAACCTAGGTTCGCCATCAAGTCGACCACCTTATTTCATACTCTCCTAGTGTGATGAACAATGACATACTCTAGTTTCTTGATCAAACTGAGTATATTACAAATCATATCTTCAAGTCTCCAACTCCTTGATAGTTTACCTAGGGTTGGACATAGGTCAATTTTAGAACACAATTGATAAATAATAGAGGGTCATCATCAACTTTAATGGAGATAAATCCTTCCTGAATAGAAATCTAAAGGCCACGTTTCAAATACTAGAACTTCGCCATGTTATTCCTAGTAGATCTACACATTTGAGAGAATACCCTTATGGCTTTAGAGATGCAATATTTGAAAACTCTTCCCATCCCTTCACGACCAGGATTACCTTTTGACGAACCATCAAATTCAATTTAATAAATCCTTTCACAGGTGGAGTGAAACAATCCACCAACTACTTAATCATCTCCCTAGACACTTCTTTATGGAGATGGCAGATACCCTGGTCTAGGTCCAGTTTATTCAATATCTCAACCTCCATGCCATCCGCCTTCCAATCCTCTACCAACCATATACCTGCCATGATTGTTTCTCTAGTATTTTATTTAATCACTCTACATATATCCTCTAAATTCCTCCTCTTATTCCTGAATATCCTAGCATTTCGTTCTTTCCAGATTGTCCACAACACAAAACCTCCAATTAGAGAGTAGGCTCTTTTGACTATGGGATTCAAATACTTCTTCATATTCCATTATCTGAGGATTGTGATATGAAATTAAACAGGAATGCAAAAAATTATGGATACAATCATAAACACAGAGATGTAGTATAAAAACACTTCATTTCATTAATAGAAAATACTGAACTATGCTTACAAACAGAATGGAAATAAGATAGCTCGAGTGATGGTAGCTTATCTCTGAGAAGAGATGTGATGGATACATGCGTCTGAATTATGTTACAATGGGGCTCAAGGGCCTATTTATTATTGGAAAACATGATAAAACCCTAAACAACCAAAACCTTAACCCCAGGAGATGTAACACCAAGAGATGTGGGCCCTGCTGGGGTTAGTTGGGCAGCCAACTTCTCGAGGTCGTAACTTGGTCATATTATCTTCGTTTGGCACAAGCAATACCTTATTGGAAATGTCTTGTAGAGTACTACAGGTTTCGCCGCAGGCCCTTACTTATAGCTATGGGCCTATTGCAGACCCCAAAAAAATTCCGTTCAGGGGGTCAAAATTACTCCGAAAGTTCATGACCCAAAAAACTACTAAAAATAGTAAATGATGAAATGAACAAGGAAACATATGAAATTGACTAGGGGTTCTAGGTGGAATAAGCATGTGGCCACAAATATTCACCTGGATCATTCCTCCCCCCTTAGGAAGTAATGGTCCCCATTGTGTGCAAAGCATCCATGAGGTGAGGAAATTTCTGTTGAACCTGGTCCCTAGTGAACCACTTGCCCTGGTGAAGGAGTTGGCCTGCTTTGACAACTCAATATAACCCCATCCTCTATTGGCGAGTGTTCTTTATCTGTGTTTCAATGATTTGATCAATTGTGGCCTATTCCGTGTAGTCCGGGTTGAGATCTATTGGTGTGAGCTCTTCTACAATGTCATATGTGTCCAACAATGGTGGAAAGTATGGCCGAAGGTGATCTACATTGAACATTTGGTGCAAACCAAGGAACGGTGGGATACTGTGCTTGAAGGCATTGTCATTGATGACCTTGGCGATGGTGTATGGCCCATATTGGAGTGGCCAAAGCTTGAGGTGGGGTCCAACAAGGTGCTCCTTTTGCAAATATAGAAAAACTTTGTCGCCCACCCAAAACTTGTGCGACACTCGATGTTGATCATGGCGCTACTTGTACTTAGCGTTGGCTCTATCCAATATATCATGGACCTGTTGGCAGATGTGTTGAATGCGCTCAATGAAGTTGTTAGCCCTTTCAACTTCAGACTGAATGTGAACCGAATCTACTTGATTGGCTGCAAATGTTATGGCCACATTAATGGGGCATAATGGTTGAAATCCCAACCCTACCTGAAAGGGGCTATGGCCTGTTGAGTTGTGGATAACTCTCTTGTAGCTATGTTGGACATAGGGGAGACTTTCATCCCATGTGCGTGACTTATTCGAGTTGTACATGCATAGAATTTGTATGATCATCCTGTTGACAACCTCTGTTTCGCCATCAGTTTGGGGATGGAAAGTCGTGGACTTAGTAAGTTTTGTATCCAACATTGACCAGAGACTTGACCAAAATGCACTCAAGAATCTATTGTCCTGACCTGAGACAATGGACTGTGGGATCCCAAAGTGTACCCACACTCGCTCAAATAAGAGCTTATCAGTGGCCTCTACTGTGATACTCTTCTCGCAGGCCGCCATAATGGCCATCTTAGAGAATTTGTCGACGACCACGAAAATGAAATCGTTGCCGTGCTTAGTAGAAGGAAGGCCCGACATGTAATCCATGGAGACAGATTCCCAAGGCTGGCTAGGAGTAGGTAGAGGAGACAAACCTTGCTTCTTGATGGTTGGTTTGGAAATGGTGCACGCGGTGCAGGATCTAACATATTTCCCAACATCCTAACAGAGTTTCAGCCAATAAAAATACTTCTACAATACTGTCACTGCTCTCTCTACTCTGAAATGTCCAGCGACTCGACTGTAGTGCACCTCTAAAATCATCTTGGCATGCTCACTTGAAGGAGCACAAATGTATCCCAGCTGGCATAATAATGCATCCTGGAGGTGAAAATTTGGAACTTGCTTCCCTTCCAGGAGTGTGTGGTATATGCTACCAAATTCTGGATCGTTCTTGTAGAGATGAAACCACCCTGATGTCTCGTGCCCATAGGAGTTGAACATAGTGATTAGAACCATGAATGGTGGTCGGCTGAGGAAATCAATGACGTTATTAGTGCTGCCCTTATTATACTTAATGTTCAAATGGAACTATTGCAGATAGGTGGACCATTTCTGTTGGCAATCATTCTGAATCTTCCCTTGTGTCTGTATGAACTGTAGAGGTCAGTGGTCTCTATGGATGACCATTTCTTTCCCCATAATGTAATGCTTCCATTGACAGCAGGCCTGCACAATGGAATAAATTTCTTTGTCGTAAGTGGGTTACTTTCAAACTATGTCTGAAATTGTCTCACTGTCGTAAGCCATTGGATGCCCATGCTAAGTAAGAATCGCACCATTAGCAAAGTTGAAGGCATTTGTCTCAATCTCAAATGGTTGTTGCAGATCTGGTAATGTGAGCACTGGTGTAGAACAAAGGTGATTCTTCAATTCAGAGAATGATTTTTGTTGGGTTTTTGACCAAAAAAACTTTTCTTTCACTCCACCCTTGGCGACTTGACTTAAAGGCCAAGTGATATGAGAGAACCCCAACACGAACCTATGGTAGAAATTTCCAAGACCCAAAAAGTTACAGAGCTCTGTTAGAGTGGTTTGGACTAGCCAACCTCGATTGACTTGTATCTTGGATGGGTCCACATGTACACAATGCTAATCAATGATGTATCCCAGATATTAAACCTGGGTCAAGCCAAAGGTGCATTTATCCAAGTTAGCACACAACTTGTGTTGTCACAGGGTTTGAAGGACCAGTAGAATATGGTGGAGGTGTTCTTCCCAACTCTAGATGAAGATCAAGATGTCATCTAAATACACCACCACAAATGGTGAAGGGTTGCAAGATGTCATCCATCAATCTCATGCAGGTTTCAGGGGCATTCATCAATCCAAATGGCATGACCAACCATTCAAAAAATTCCCTCCTTGGATTTGAACGCAGTCTTCCACACTTCAGAGGGTTCGATAGGCACCTGGTGATAACCTGACTTCAAGTCAATCTTGCTAAAATATTTGGCCCCTTTGAGCTGGTCCAAAATGTCATCAATCTGTGAGATTGGGTACCTATTCCGAACAATGATATTGTTTAACACCCAATAGTTAGTATAGAGTCTCCAAGTTCCATCCTTCTTCTGTACCAATACAATCAGGCTCCCATAAGGTGATGAGATTGGCTTGATGTGCCCTTTCTGCAATAGTTCCTAAATCTGCCTCTTGATCTCATTGTTCTCTAGAACAAAGCATCGATAGGTCGATCCATTAGGTAGCGATGCGCCTAGGGTCATATCAATGGAGTGCTTGACTTGATAGTGCAGAGGTACCCCTCTTGGTCAGGCGAAAATATCCCTGTACTCCTCCACAACCTTGTCCATATATTGTTGCTGTGGGGAGGAGCCCTGCCTAGAAGTTATGGCCAAAACCTTCTTCTTGCACTGGGGGTGGATCATAAGGAAAACAAATTTCTTGGTCTAGGTAATGATCTTACTGCATTTCTTTGCAATGATCAAAGAGATGGTGTTAGGAGGGGCTACCTCCGGCATCCTATACAACTTATTAGCCAAACTAATAATCACAGAGAGAGGTCTAGACTCATATACAACATGTCACTTCCACAAGTATGGTTGTCCTAACAATACATCAGAAACTTCAAGAGGAGCAAAATCACACACTACCTCATTCGTGAAGGGCTTGATGTTGTAGGGAAGGCGGAACTGCTGGTTGACGTGAAGATCTCGTCCTTGGTGAAGCCACCCAATGGTGTACAACTATGGATGTGTTGTAGTCTTTAGGCTCAACCACTTCATGACCTCTGCTGAAATGAGGTTGTTTTGGCTCCCACTGTCAATAATGAACTATAATGGAGAACCCTTCACCCACATCTATGAGTGGAAGAGGCGTTCCCCCTCCTCTGGATCTTTAGGTTCAATCTTTTGGATCTTGGTGGTGGCCATGGTGGCACTGGGATCCACATCAATGATCTGCTTCCCTTTGTCAGTTACCTTATCGGGTTCTGATTCAGAGTCAGAACCTGTGTCTGATTCAAGAGCCTTTAGCTCAACCACTAGTGACTGCTTGGGCCGACACTCACTTGTATCGTGAGTGGAGCTCTTATGGAACTCACACCATTTTCCTATGTCCTTCTTTGTCTTCATGGTGTTGTTATTTTCTTGCAGCTTCGACAGGATGTCCTGGGTAGCCCCGCCTTGGCTTGGTCCTTTGTTCTATGGTTTGGGGCCGCCTTTTCCTTGCTTTGGATTTGCAGATCCAAAGTCCTGCTTCTTCTGTTTAAACTTTTGCTCAATCTTGATAGCATACTGATATGCCATGCCAAGCGAGGAAATGTCCAAGAACTTTGTCTCGTCCTGGATGTACTTGTGTAGACAATCACGATACTTAAGCACCAAATGCTGCTCAATATCCTTGATACCTATCTTCGTGCGAAGGGTATGGAAAATATTTGTAAACTCTGGCACATATTGGTCCCTTCCCTAAAGTAACGTGGTCCACTTTATCTATTTTTCTTCATAGCTCCCAACAAGGTAATATTGTTCCTTGATGGCGTCTCAGAAATAATTCCAAGTGGGTGCGGTTTAAAACATTGAGGTTTCACTCTCGTCCTTTTGTTCACATTAGGTTTCCCACCAATCCTTGACGTATGGGGCGACTTTGAGAAGTGCAAAAGTAATCTTTTCATGATTGGAAAAGTCATGAACTGAAAAATATCCTTCCAACAGATTTAACCATTTATCTATGGCGTCTGCATCTATCAGGCCTTTGAATATGGGAATATCAAAGTTAACTTGTACCTTAAAAGGAGTGACACCTCCAAAGTGGTTGTTGGATGAAAATGCATCGCTTGTGGGTAGTCGTCGAAGGATCATGGCAAAGTTATCCATCATCGCGTCCCTCTATCGCTCGAGGGCTTCTTCGGGCAACATTTTGAAAGGATCCCCTGCCATGGGAGGTCGTTGTGTTTTGTGAGGTTGATCTTGCAATGGTTCAACTAGATCAAGCCCTAACTCCCTATACCCCGACCTTGTTGGGGACATGCAAAGAAAAACAGAGAAAGAGAAAACCGCTCTAATACCACTGACCTGAACTTAAATAGGAATGAAATAACTTACATATATAATCATAAACACATAGATGCAACAAAAAACACTTCATTTCATTAATGGAAAAATATTGAACTATGCTTACAAACAAAACGAAAATAAGATAGCTCGGGCGATGGTAGCTTATCTCTGAGAAGAGATGTGGTGGATACATGCCTCTGAACTATGTTAAAATAGGGCTCAATGGCTTATTTATTACTAGAACATGAGATAAACCTAAACAACCAAAACCCTAACCATAGGAGATGTAAAACCAAGAATTTGTGGGCCTCGTTGGGGTTAGTTGGGCATCTAACTTTCCGAGGTCATAACTTGGTCATATTATCTCCGTTTGGCATGTACGATACCTTGTTGGAAAGGTCTCACCGAGTACTATAGGTTTCGTTGCAAGCCCCTTCCTATGACAACGAATTTGCCGCAGACCCCAAAAAAACACCATTTAGGGGGTCAAAACTGCTCCAAAAGTTCAGGACCCGAAAAACTACTAAAAATAGTAAATGTTGAAATGAACAAGGAAACAGATGAAACTGACTGGGGGATCTATGTGGAATAGGCGAGTGGCCACCAATATCCCCCTAGATCAGATTGGCACCACATATTCCTTATTTTAACTCATTTGTCCAAATACAGTTGGGACAAAATACCATATCTCCTTTGTGAATGAGTAGGAGTTCAACATATGCTCCATCATCTCTTCCTGATATTGACATAGGAAAAAAAGGAAGGGCCTTGGAATACTTTCCACCTAATGTGGTTCCAGGTTAAAAATCTTCCTCCTTCCCATCAACTAGAGAAAATGCATCACTTTGGACCAAAGATTGCCTAACCAAATAATTTGCCAAATTTGATCTTTCTCTAAATCCTTATTCCCTGCCAAAAGCAAATACGCTTCCTCAAGAGGAAAATAATTATTTGTTATTTTAAAAAGAGATTCACCATTTTTTGAATAAAGTAAAAGACTTGATATCATTGATGATGGAAATAAAAATACCAAGTTAAAATCATTAATGCATTAAAATAACTCGTGTATCACACCACTTCTTAAATATCCAAAATTTCAAAAGTAATACAAACATACAAATTCAAAGGATATTAAAATAATAAGAAGTTGAAAATATTTCAAAAAGAAATGTAGAAGTATAAGGAAAGTCGTCGAGGCTATGAACACTTGTTAGCAGTGGGTCAACTCTTATATGATACTAAGACACCTTTGATCAAGTTATCTCCAAGGCACATTTTATGAGCATGGAGGACAAACAAAAATTGTAGGATCATAGGTAAGACACATATAATTACTATCTCTAATAGAGAATTGGGCTTTCTAGTGTGCCTCTTGCGAGGTTACAATTGTTGGAAGGAATACATTTTTATTTTACATATAACATCTCATACATAGAGCCTCAACAACAATCTACATTGGAGGAAATTGTGTACGAAATTAATGCATCATAATTGTTTCCACCATAACTTTTGACATGACAACATCACATTCAAACAGAGCAAGAAGGAACATATAAAGAGCCAATCCAAGTAGAGAAACCAAACCAACTATAACACACATACCAATCAAAGACTTAGGAACATGTAAAAGGTATCATTCTAAAAGAAAGCGTGATAATAAACATTGAGACACTTGAACAGGTACATCAATATGATGATCAAATGGATGCTCATCATAATAAGACAAAGTAGATTAAGGAATCAATTTAGATCGAAGAAACTATTCAAGAAACTATGAAAAGTCCAGAGCCTTTAGTTCAAGTAATTGAAGAAATCTCTCCTGAAGTAACCATGAATCCTGAAGCATCACAAATTCCAAAAGTTGTTCAAAAGGAACCAGTTCAGGAGGTTTTACATAGCCTTGTTTCATCCATCCAAATAATAGAGGTAGTTTCTCCATGAGTACCTGTCACTCCTATTACAACTAATATTCTAGTATTTTCATCTATATTCAAACCTATTTTTGAAGTAGAGATGAGTTGGAAAGAAATAGGAGTACCTAAAGAAAAAGTAATAGAAATAGATTTAGCCCGAGGGGATTTTGTCTCATATAAATAAGGCACAATATTACAAGAAATATCTCATGTATCTAAGAAGTTGAATTGGAAAAAGGTAGAGTGTTTTGTGAAAGGGAGTGGCAATATCATGCTACTGTTCTGAGAGAAGGAGCTACTTTATCAAAGAAGCGAATGGAAGACAAACATAAGCTAGAGAAATATGAAATAGAGAAAAAGTCAAAGCATATAACTACAAAAGTGGAAAATCAACACTCCTAATAGGTTGAAAGTTTAAAAAATTATCAAGATAGGAATTGAAATTTTAAAAGAGGAACTAGATATGAATATGCAAACAGTTGCTACAACATTCCAACTACGAGTCACGTCTCTTGAGGAACAATTCAATCGAATTCAAAAGTCATTTTTAGATATCAGGATTTTCAAAGATGAAGCCTTACTTGTTAATGGGAAAATGAAACAAGTGGAGTTAAAGTTTTTAAGAAACTAAGTAATATTTATAATTATTTACATGATTTAGTTTCTTTTACTAACCAAATTGAAGTGATGGCTGAAGATGATAATGTGTTGAACAATCAGTTTGATAAGGTTGTAACTTGGGAAATTGAAATGAGTTCTGAAGAACAAAATTTAATGTAGGTTTCTCTTGATGAAAGAAAACATCACTGCAAGATTGTTGAAGACTGGGTTACAAAGGCTATAGAATGGTGTGATTATGTATGGGATAGTGCTTTGGACATTGTTCAAGAGTTTAAAATGGCCCATCCCCAAGTACTTAGGGATGCATTTCCTTTAGTTGTATGTCAGTAATCATTTGAGAACAAAAGGAAAACCAACATTGACAAAATCAAAGAGATGAACACCTGGGGCTTGGATGATATTCAAAACTTCTTTCAGTTTCCTTTTTAATGAATGCAATTAATTTCTAATTTTTTGTCTAAGTACAACATAAAGAAGAGATATATTAGAAGGCAAATCGATTAAGGCGGGGTAAATTTGAAAAGTTTTGTATATGTTCATTTACCACAAGTAGCTAAAAGGTACACTCAATGGACCTAGTTCATTTAAGAGAAGAAGAAAGAAAGTGTTCCCATACAAATACTGAATGACTTAGAGCCAATAACTCAACAGATGGAGGAAAGCTAGTAACCCACCCAACAAATTGACCAAGGAGGTCAAAACAATGATATTTTATTTCTTTCTCTTTTTATGTATAAAACTCCTCAAATTTTTTATTTAAGAAAATAGATATTATCTAATTTTTGTAATTTTAGTATTTATATAGCCCTTTATGTTGGAGTAAGGGTTGGAAATATTTTGTACTCGATGATACTAATATTTTAATCAGAAGTTGCAGTCAAAATTTTGAAGACCACTAGAAATTGATGCGTCTTTGATCTCCATGTTTGGAATACCATATGCCTTTCAATTTTTTTTTCAATGCTTTGTTGGTGTTTTAATTCATAGATTTTATTCATTTACCAATTCTTGTTGAATATTTGAATAAAATTTATGTCTCTTCTTTTGAAACGATAAAGTGTAATGATTTTTTGAGTTGTTTAAATAAGTTAATATTTATTATTAGCCTTTAAGTAGATCAACACTTCTTCTCTAATATTAAAAAAGGATAGCCTAAACAATCTTCTCTTATTTATAAGATATGTTTTCTTTCCTGTAAAAGTAGACCATTTTATTACATACAAATAGATCTAAAAAAAAATATATGATCATTACAAAGATCTTTAATAGAAGCCCAAATTAATCAGGTGGTTGGTTGACCTCACATATAAGTCTAGGAAATCACTACCCCAAACATCTAGTGTACTTTCTAATTACTGCACTTGTGTGACTATCCTTGCCCTACTATTCAAACTACTAAAGCCCAACACACAAACACAACAATTTGTAATATTTTATCATTATATTATGTATAATTTTTTTATGTCATATATTTTCCCTTTTTATTTAAATTCATCTTTGCTTTAGGTTAGAATAACACATGAAACTGGGCTTTTGTTCCGAAGAATATTGTCATATCAAATGAAAAGGGGTCTAATTGGGTAAATATGCACTTGTTGTGGGAGGATTTTTTTTCCGCATATCAACAATTTGGCACAGGAAGGAGGGCCAAAATATGTATGCTGATAAATAGCTAAACATAAATATTCCTCATTTACCGACTATGTCCAGTACCCCTCCCATATCTGTTCACCAAGGTGAACAACAAACTATTTTCTCTATAATACACATGTCTTTGAATCTTCTTCGATGGTAAATTATCTAATTTCATTTGAAGCCTCCATTTCTGAGGTTATTTTTGCACCCATTCATTCTCAATTGTAGCTTTCTAAATATTTTACGCGTTCTCAAATTAAGCATTTGGGTTTATCCCCAATCTTATTTACTTTATCTCAAAAAGAAGGCCTAAAAATGAAACACACACTGAATTGGTTTCTTCATTTCAAATAGATCCTGAACTAGAGTTATAATTTTTAACTATTACAAATCCTTTATTTCCTTTTGAGTAGGTAGATTGGGAATTTGAAGTAGTGTCTATGCGACGAGTGCTACCAAGTAGTACTTTTGTTCAAACACCTTCAACTTCTTCTACTCAAACCACTTCTGTTCATACCACCTTTGTTCAAACTTCTTCAACCCAATTATTCAACCTATGGTTTTACCTTTACCACCTCCTCCACCTCCTTTTGTCAACATGTCACAAAAACCTTGGCTATACAGAGGAGATGTTAATGTTCCAGGACCACAGAATGATTTGCCTAAACATTCCAAAATATTTCTTCCTAAATTTAATCCTAAACGACCAATATCACCGAAAAAACACATAAAGAAATTCCTGCTTTCTCTGAAACTTGGGGGAGTTTAGCATGAGGTTGTTGTTTGTAAGTTTTTCCCTTATAATTTTGAGGGAAAAGAAACTTCTTGGTATCTTTTCCTTATAAGATAATTCTATTCTTAGCTGGGATTCTTTTTCAAACCAAATTTCTTTAAAAATTTGGTGAAGACAAATCCCAAACATCTTTGGTACTAGAACTTTCACGTATCAAGATGAAATTAAATGAATCCATTAAAGACTTCAATCAGAGAAACATTTAAAGTAGAGAATTGCACAATTGGAAAATCAACACTCCCAACAGGCTAAAAGTTGAAAAAAGGCCAAAGATAGACAAATTGAGATTTTAAAAGTGGCATTAGATATGAGTATGAAAACATTTACTACAACATTCCAAGTACGAGTCACATCTCTTGAGGAACAATTAAATTGAAGTCAAAAGTCATTTGTAGATATCAAGATTTTCAAAGATTAAGCCTTAACTGTTAATGTGTAACTAAAACAAGTGGATTTATAATTTTGACAATGATTTAGTTTCTTTCACTAACAAAACTAAAGTGATGACTAAAGATGATAATGTGTTGAGTAATTAGTTTGACAAGGTAAATTAGGAAAAGGAAATGAGTTATGAACTCATAGAAAAAACTTCCAAGAAGGATAAGAAGTTAATGCAGGTTTCTCTTGATGAAAGAAAATATCACCACAAGATTCTCAAAGACTGGATTACAGAGGTTATAGAATGGTGTGATTTTGTATGGGACACTGCTTTAGACATTGTTGAAGAGTTTGAAATTCCCCATACGCAAGGAATTAGGGAGGCATTGGCTTTAGCTATCCTTCAACAATCAGTTGAGGACAAAAGGAAAACCAACAATGAAAAAATCAAAGAGATCAACCCCTAGGGCTCAAATGATATTCAAAACTTTTTTCAATTTCCTTTTGAATGAATGAACTTAATTTCTAAATTTTTATCTAAATACAACCGAAAAAGAGATATATCAAACTATGAATTGGAAAGTCAATCTGAAAAGTTTTGTATTTGTTCATTTACAAGTAGTCGAAAGGTACATTTAATGGACCAAGTTCATTTATAATAAGAAGAAACAAATTGTTCCCATCCAAACAGTAAATAACTAAGAGCCAATAACTCAACTTATGGAGGAAAACCAATGACCCACCCAACAAATTGATAGATGAATTCAAATTAACAAGATTTTATTTGTTTCTCTTTTTATATAAGAAAATCCATATATTTTCTAGTTTTAGAAAGAAAAAGAAAAAAATATTTTCTATTTTTTAAATTTTAGTATTTACACAACCCTTTAAGTTGGAGTAATAGTTGAAAATATTTTTTACATATTTTAATTAGAACTTGCAGTCAATTTTTTGAAGAGCACTTGGAATTGGTGTGTCATTGTATGCCTTTCAAATTTGTTTAATACATCGTTGGTGTTTTGATTCATAACTTTCTTTCATTTATCAATTCCTGTTGAATACTTGAATACGCTTTCTACCTTTTCTTTTGAAACGATACAGTGTAATATTTTGTTAAGCTATTTAAATAAGTTGAGATTTATTCTTAGTCTTTAAGTAAATCAATACTTGTTTTCTGATATTCGGAAACAATATCATAAACAATATCATAAACATTTTGCAAATATATTTTGTTTTCTATAAAAATATATCAACTATAATTTATTGCATGTAAATAAATAAATTAAAAAAATAATATACTATAATTGAAAGCTCTTTAATAAAAGCGCATATCAATCTGGGAGTTCACTACTTTAAACATTTGTTACATTTGTCGTGCTCTATAAATATTATACTTGGTGTGATCACCCTTTCCCTATGGTTCAGAGCACTAAAGCTCATCACAAACACACAACAATGTGTAATATTTTGTCAATATAAATAATTTTTTATTTCATATATTTTCCCAACAAATGTAAATCTTTGTTTTAGAGAATATTGTCATCCCACACCAAAAACAATCTAATTAAAACACTTGGTGTGATCACCCTTTCCCTATGGTTCAGAGCACTAAAGCTCATCACAAACACACAACAATGTGTAATATTTTGTCAATATAAATAATTTTTTATTTCATATATTTTCCCAACAAATGTAAATCTTTGTTTTAGAGAATATTGTCATCCCACACCAAAAACAATCTAATTAAAACACTTGGTGTGATCACCCTTTCCCTATGGTTCAGAGCACTAAAGCTCATCACAAACACACAACAATGTGTAATATTTTGTCAATATAAATAATTTTTTATTTCATATATTTTCCCAACAAATGTAAATCTTTGTTTTAGAGAATATTGTCATCCCACACCAAAAACAATCTAATTAAAACCCTGATCAAGTAAATATTCACTTATTACACTGTGATATAAAATTTAATTTTATTTTAGAAAAGTGATATAAAAAAAAAAATTAAATTGATGATGATGATAGTGGTTAATGTTCACTGAAACCAAATTGGTCTATCAGACCTATAATTTTTTTAGTTTTTAATCGTCTGGTTCCTCGTCTTTTTTGGCGACATTGGTGTTGTAGCTTTCTTTTTTTCTCTACGGTCTTCCAACTTCCTTTATCTTGCATCTCCTTCATGTCTTCTGGTTCTTGGGACATTGGTGTCTTAGCTTCACGATCTAATGTGTTCATCCTTTTGAAGATAGTCGGAGAAGAAATTTGGTCTAGGAGATCCGATTTGCTGTTAAATGGAGATTTATTTTGTGTGGTATTCGAATCCTCATAACTGTTGATGCTTGAGGGGTTGTCGAGTTCACATTTTTGTTGTTGGGCAGGGCTTTCTCCCTGCTTGTCTTGAGAGTTGTTTCTTTCTTGCCCGCTTTCTTGTGATTCAGAATTTTCTCTAGAGTATTCTCCTTTGATGACTTCACTTTCATTTATTTGATATAGATTTTCAGAGTAGGCATAATAATAAATAAATAAAGGTATATAAATACCATCTAATATGATAAAATTTAAACTTAATACAAAGATTTTCAATTTATTTCT